>CM076578.1:1445232031-1445385146 GCA_034641835.2 Pinus albicaulis | reverse complement strand
ATTGTTGGAAATGTTGTCATTGATGGCAATGGAGGCAGCAAAGATAGAGACAGACAAAAGAGGCAGCAAATATAGAGGCAGAGCTGTTATCAGAGACAACTAATATAGAGGCAAAGCCGTTATCACAGCAGTAGAGGCAGAGGTCGAGCGACAAAAGCAGCGAATATAGAGGCAGAGCCATCATCAGAGGCAGCGAATATAGAGGCAGAGCCGTTATCAGAGGCAGCGAATATAGAGGCAGAGCCGTTATCAGAGGCAGAGGTAGAGCTGTTATCACAGCAGAGGTAGAGCTGTTATCACATCAGAGGTAGAGGAAGAACCGTTATCACAGCAAAGACAGAGGCAGGGCCGTTATCAGAGACAGAGGCATCGAACATAGATGCGTTTTTATGGAATGGAACCATGTGCAAACATACATAATATTCCGGGAATCTTAAACCCAAGCGGCAAAGTATATATATAAAATCCGAGAATCGCTTACCCTGCTGGAGGATACTCTAAAGATGAAACATAAAACTTATATATATATATATATATATATATATATATATATATATATATATATATATATATATATATATATATATATATATATGCAGTGCCTTATATATAAGTTTCATATTATTAAGCCCGAAATCAAAAAGAACCAAAGGTATCAAAGCCTTATATGGTGGGACCCTTTCCCAATCGCATCAAGAAATTGACAGCGGAACAGGTTAACAACAGGTTGCGATTTCTATTGAAAGCCTGGACCCGATGGGCATATAAACTACAATTCATATATACTTGAGTTCCGATGAACAGTGACTGATCGCATCAGAAAAGGGTGGAGTATCGGAACATGCAACTGGGAGTTGTGATTGCGATCAATCACAATCGGAAGCAGTCGAAGGATAATACACTAATCGCATCGGAGAAAAACTGTGCAGCGGAACATATAAATAAAGAGTTGCGATTGCGATTGGAAAAGCCGGACGCGATAGTCATATAAAATCCGCCATATAAAACATGGTCGGGTCCGCACATATCAAATGTCAATCGAGCAAAATAAAATTGCGATCTCTGATTGGGATCAGGCCTGAGACCAACCAAAAACTGTGGCACATAATCTAGATCGGGTCCGCCTTTTGGTAGTGCAATTGGGGCATAAGCAAAAGTCCTCCCAATTGTGTTGTTGCGATTGTATTGAAATGTGCCGTGTGGTCTATGGACCCACGGGCCTCAGCTTAAGGTGGAGGGCGATTGTTAATATAAAACATTGTTGCGATTGTATTGAAATGTTCCGCATAGTCTGTGGACCCATGGGCCTCGACTTAAGGTGGAGGGAAATTGTTAATATAAAACGATTGTGATGTGTGCAATCGCATCGGGCCATAAAACAAAGGCCATGGAGTATGTATGTTCCGCTTGCGGAACTCACCACATCAACAAGACACTTGCTATGTGTAAAGCATTGGAATTTTCCCAGATTTGAAGTTAGCAGTTACAAATATATATAAAAAGCGCCGATATAAAAAGCACAGTTACAAATGTATGGCATATGGTCGTTACCCTGCGATAGTGAATAAGGAAACAAACAGAGCCAAAAGGGACAAAGACACAGTCAAAGAAAAGACAAATGTGCAGCTAGCCAAGAGGCTGAATGAGTGAGCTGGAGTTCTCATTGTAATTGAATGTAAATAATTTTAATTTATATTGTTTTGATGCATTGGCAAGTCTTCGGAAGAGAAAAAATATCCCACTGTAATGTTAAATTGATACCTATAGTTATATTTTCTGAATGAGCAGATAAAAGGAATGAGAGGACAGAAGCCAAAGAGTCATGACTGTTCACTCAAAATTCTTTGTGAAACACAAATATTCATGTGAGGAACTCTATAAATAATATCAACTGGATACACATAATAGAGGTTAGAGAGAGTAAGGATAGAGAATGAAAAGAATAGAAGATTGAGGCAGAGAAGATAAGGAAGAGAGGAGAAAAAAGAAATGCTACTGAACAGAGCTGATATCTGAGGTAAATCAGCAAACATTTCCTGTGATAAATTGAGGAAGTTGGAGCTTCCCTATCAAGTTGAATCTTGATAGCTGTCAGTTATAACTGACTGAGGTTGGAGCCTCTTGTAGGTTGGTGTCTGCAGAAAATTGAAGGGAGTTGGAGCTTCCTTGCAAGTTGTAGCTTGCATAATTGAGGTTGGAGCCTCCTGTGGGTTGGTGCCCACAGAAATACAGTGGTGAGAGGGAGTTGGAGCTTGCCTTTCCATCACAACAATAATAAGATGTGGTTTTCCCCCTTTATGGGTTTCCACTTATATCTGTTGTCTCTATCTGTGTTGCCTGTGTGCTGAGATGATTCATCAAATCTGCTTAATGTTTGCTTCTCTCATAATATGAAAGCTCTTGGAGAAACCATGCCAGAAAGTATAATTGTGAAAAAGATTCTAAGATCTCTTCCATCCAGGTTTAATCCCAAGGTGTCTGCAATAGAAGAAACAACTGATTGGGAGACCTTGACCATGAACATGCTACTTGGAAATTTAACAGCATACGAGATGAGGCTCCCACAGAAGAAGCCAAGTACGAGGGAGGCAGCCTTTAAAATAGAAAAGAAGAAAGAAGAAAAGGAAGACATATGCTCTTGCTCGGATGAAGAAGAGGCAAATTTTGTCAAGAAATTGGATATATTGGATAGAGGATCAAATAAGCAAGCAAAATTTCTCTTCAAATTCTTTAAATGTGAAGAGTGGACATTATGTCGCTAAGTGTCCCCATAAAAGTAAGGAATCAGGCTCAAGAAACAGAGAAAAATGCATCAAAAAACTGGCAGAAAGGAAAGAAGTTTAGCAAAAAATCCTTCTATGCTCAACAAGACAACAATGCATCTAAAGACTCAGATGAACCTTCAAGTGAAGAAGGAACCTATGAATTCTTATTTATGGCCATAGAAGAACTTGAAGGTCCCATGCTAGAAGATGAAGACGAAGAAGGTGAAGTCAACCTTGAGGGGGAGCTAAGAAGTGCTCTGGAAGAGATTGATAGACTCAAGCTAAAATGCAGAAAACAAAAGGACATTCTCCTCAAGTATGTACGAGAAGAACATAATTCATAAGTCCTTATGCAGCTAAAGATAGAGCTTGAAGAAGCTAAGAAGATAGAGGACATGTTACTTAAGCAAATCAAGGAGAAAACTCAAGAACAAGAGAAGTTGGAAGAAGAAGTAGTATGTCTCAGGAAGAAATTAGAAAATTCTCAAAGGAAAGTGGTTATAAATTCTTCTCAAACAAAAAGCTCTAGTAAGTTGAATGAAATTCTGGTTGCTCAAATATCTCCTTTGATAAAAACTGGAATAGGCTATGAAGGAGAATCAAGTAAAAGAAAAGAAAAGGAAAACAGAGAAATTATTTTTGTAAAAGCAAAGAAGGATGATGAAGCAAAATTTTTAAATAATTCCTATGTGCGAAGAAACTAGAAGATGGGAGACAGAACCCAGAAAAATCCTCTAATAACAAAGAATGAAATAAATACTCAAACAACAGAAAATGATTCATATACTCCTGAGTATGTCAAATCTGGAAGCCATCAAAGGAGATTCTTCCCTCCTATGAAAAATGCCACCTGTTATGTCTGCCAAAAGCTGGGACACATTGCTGCATACTGTCATGCAAGGAGGAGTGACTCAAACCAGCAAAAGGTGCAAACAGTGAAGAGACTGTCTCAAGCAAACAAATGGAGAAGAAAACCTTACATCAGGTATGCAAATAATTTCTATGGTTACTGTTTTTATTGTAAGGAATTTGGCCATAAAATTTTTGAATGTAGAAAGTATGGACAAAGATTGATGTTCAACACCTCAAGGAGGTTTATGAATCAAAGAAATTTTGTTCATACTCACAATTCTGCAAAGATTATGATCAAATGCTGTGTATGCAATCAAGTTGGACATATGCCTTCCAAATGTCCTCTGAAAGGATGTGATTCATCATCTCTCAAAAGATACCAAACAAAAGGATGCCTCAAGTGGATAAAGAAGGTGAATAAATGTGACTTGACTCTAACTGCTCAAGACCTGAAAAGCCAGTGGTATCTGGACAATGGCTGCTCAAAACATATGACTGGAGACAGGAGAAAATTTATAACTTTTGTTGAAAAGAAAACTGGTCATGTTAATTTTGGCAATGATAAATCAGGAAAAATCAAGGGAACAGGCTCAATCAGCTTAGATAATGGCAGAGGTAGGGCCCACGATGTACTATCTGTAGATGGGCTGAAAGAAAATTTGCCGAGTGTCAGTCAAATGTGTGATAAAGGCTGCGAAGTTCTTTTCAGAGCACAGGACTGTGAAGTCAGATCAAGCACCACAGGTAAGACTCTGGTCAAAGGTGTTCGAACAGAGAGAAATGTTTACATCGTGAAAGAGGAAGATGAAGCATGCTATCTTAGTAAACTTGAGGAGTCATGGTTATGGCATAGGAGATTGGGACATCTCAGCTTCGATCATATCATCAGATTGAGCAAGAAGAAAGCAGTCAGAGAGATGCCAGAAATAAAAAGGCCTTCTAATACCATATGCAAATCTTGTCAATTGGGTAAACAGACCCGCACATCCTTTAAGGCCAAAGATGAGTTATCAACAAGAAGACCACTCCAGCTTGTGCACATGGATTTGTGTGGACCTGCAAGAACTAAAACACCAAGTGGAGAATCCTACTTCATGCTGATAATAGATGATTTCTCCAAAATTACATGGGTTGCATTTCTCAAGAATAAATCGGAAGCTCTGGACAAATTCAAAATATTCAAAGCATTAGCATAAAATCAGACAGGATGCAAGCTAAAATGCATCAGATCGAATAGAGGAGGTGAATTCACTGACTATGACTTTGCAGATCTATGCAATGAATATGGCATAAAACAACAATTTACTATTGCAGGGACACCTCAGCAGAATGGAGTAGTAGAGAGACAAAACAGATCTGTTCAACAAATTTCCAGAGCCATGATGCAAGAGAGTAATATTCCTCAAACCTTCTGGGCAGAAGCAGTACACACAGCGGTGCATATCCTTAATAAAGCTCACTTAAGGCCAAGTCGTGACAAGACGCCCTATGAAATATGGCATGGGAAACCAACTTCAATTAAACATTTTAGAATCTTTGGAAGCAAGTGTTATATAAAGAATAATGATGAAAATCTTGGGAAATTTGATGCAAGAGCTGATGAAGGAATTTTTGTAGGATATGCTTCCAAAAGTAAACGGTACAGGTGCTACAACAAGACTCTTAGAAAAATAGTTGAAAGTATTCATGTGAGATTTGATGAAGAACTTCCAAACAATACAAGAGATACAGACTGTTGCAGTCCATCAGAGAACCATGAAGAAGAAAACCAGAATGATGATGAAACAAGCCAGACAACAGAAGATGCAAAGCTGAGCTCGAAAGCTCCCTCAAGATATACTCAGAAGAACCACCCTAAAGATCAGATCATTGGAGACAAGAGAGTAGGGGTCCAAACAAGAAGGCAGCTAACATAACAAACTAAAGAGGTATACATAGCCATGTTGTCACAAATAGAGCCAAAGAAATTTGAAGAAGCCAACAAGGATAAGTCTTGGGTGAATGCTATGAATGAAGAATTGGACCAAATTGAGAAAAACAATACCTGGGAACTTGTTCCTAGACCCACTGAGAAAAATGTATTAGGGTCAAAATGGTTATTCAAAAATAAAATGAATGAGGAAGGATAGGTAATCATGAACAAAACCATATTTGTCTGCAAAGGATATTCACAAATCAAAGTACTTGATTACGATGAAACATTTGCCCCTGTAGCCAGAATGGAAGCTATCAGAATGTTCCTGGCATTTGCATGCCACCAAAACTTCAAGGTATATCAAATGGATGTAAAATCTGCATTTCTGAATGGAGACTTAGAAGAAGAAGTCTACATGGAACAACCAAAAGGCTTCTCATTAACAGACAAAGAAGACTATGTTTGCATACTGAAGAACACTCTATATGGAATGAAACAGGATCCTCGTGCTTGGTACTCAAGACTGGATAAATATTTGCAAAAACAAGGCTTTAAGAGAGGTGGAGTAGACATCAATCTATATATAAAAGCCCATGAAAATGAACTCCTGATTGTTGTATTATATGTTGATGACATTATGTTTGGAAGCAATAGAGAAGAACTAGCAAAAGGGTTTGCTGATGAGATGAAAACAGAGTTTGAGATGTCTATGATTGGAGAGCTTATTTTCTACTTAGGACTCCAAATTCAGCAAAAGAACACATGTACATTCATCTCACAGGAAAAATACTTAAAAGAAATGTTGAAAAAGTTCAAAATGGAGGACTGCAAAAATGTGTCAACTCCCATGATCACGGGATGCAAGCTGTGTGCTGATGATGGATCTGCTGATATAGATCAAAAACTCTACAGATCCATGATAGGAAGTCTGTTGTATTTGACAGCATCAAGACCAGACATCATGCTAGCTGTAGGGCTAGTGGCTAGATATCAAGCAGCACCCAAAAAAAATCACCTTCTTGTGGTTAAAAGAATATTCAAATATCTACAAGGAACAACACAGTATGGGCTTTGGTATCCTAAAGGCAAAAGCTTCACTTTGACAACATACACAGATGCAGACTGGGCCATCTGTGTGGATGACAGGAAAAGTACAAGTGGTGGTGCATTCTATCTAGGAGAAATTCTGGTGGCATGGCAAGCAAGAAACAAACATCTATCTCTCTGTCTACAGCAGAAGCAGAATATATAGCAGCAGTAGCATGTTGTACACAAGTCATGTGGATGAAGCAAACTCTTCAAGACATGAAGGTAAGCATTGATGAACCTATTTCAATAAAATGTGATAATACAAGTGCTATAAGTATATCTAAAAATCCTGTTCTTCACTCAAAAACTAAACATATCCCAATCAAGTATCATTTTCTCCGAGAACAAGTGGCCCAGAAGATAGTAAAACTGGAGTATGTACCGACAAAAGAACAGATAGTAGATATATTTACCAAACTGCTTGCTAGAGATCCATTTGAATATTTGAGAGACAGACTAGGGATAGTATCTGTAGATGCTACTCTCTGATATGAAGAGAAAGCACAGTTTCAGGGGGAGAACAGAAATTAAAATATCATTCCAGGGGGAGATCAGCCAACAAGGGAAGCATGAACCAGGTCCTCAGGATCAAAATACATCCAACATAAAAGAATCAATGAAAAAGGCTAAAGGGTTAGTATTTTAGATCTAATCCAAAGTTTGGAGCAGCAACGTACAAAGTTAGAAAATTTCAGAGAGAGGAAATGCACGAAATGTTGAAAAAGGATAAAGAAATAGGATCAAAGAATAGAATCTACACTAAGAATTAAAACCCCTTGCCATTGATGTCAAAGGGGGAGGAAGAGAAAGCAACAGGAGAAAGGATCCTAACAGGAAAACAGAGGAAGTGTATTGCCATCAATGCCAAAGGGGGAGACTGTTGGAAATGTTGTCATTGATGGAAATGGAGGCAACAAAGGCAGAGACAGACAAAAGAGGCAGCAAATATAGAGGTAGAGCCGTTATCAGAGACATCGAATATAGAGGCAGAGCCGTTATCACAGCAGTAGAGGCAGACGTCGAGTGACAGAAGCAGTGAATATAGAGGCAGATCCGTCATCAAAGGCAGCGAATATAGAGGCAGAGGCAGAGGCAGAGCTGTTATCACAGCAGAGGCAGAGGAAGAACCATTATGACAGCAAAGACAAAGGCAGGGTCGTTATCAGAGGTAGAGGCAGCGAACATAAACGTGTTTTTATGGAATGGAACCATGTGCAAACATACATAATATTCCGAGAATCTTAAACCCAAGTGGTAATATATATATATATATATATATATATATATATATATATATATAAATATACATATACATATACATATACATATACATATATAAATAAAATCTGAGAATCGCTTACCCCGCTGGAGGATACTCTAAAGCTGAAACATAAAACTTATATATATATGTAGTGCCTTATATATAAGTTTCATATTATTGAGCCCGAAATCAAAAAGAACCAAAGGTATCAAAGCCTTATATGGTGGGACCCTTTCCCAATCGCATCAGAAAATTGACATCGAAATAGGTTAATAATAGGTTACGATTGCAATTGAAAGCTTGGACCCAATGGGAATATAAACTACAATTCATATATAATTGAGTTTCGGTGAACAGTGACTGATCGCATCGGAAAATGGTGGAGTATCGAAACATGCAACTGGGAGTTGTGATTGTGATCAATCACAATCGAAAGCAGTCGAAGGATAATACACTAATCGCATCGGAGAAAAACTGTGCAGCGGAACATATAAACAAAGAGTTGCAATTGCGATTGGAAAAGCTAGACACGATAGTCATATAAAATCCGCCATATAAAACATGGTCGGGTCCACACATATCAAATGTCAAATGGGAAAAATAAAATTGCGATCTCCAATTGGGATCGGACTCGAGACCAACCAAAAACTGTGGCACATAATCTAGACCGGGTCCGCCTTTTGGTAGTGCAATCGGGGCATAAGCAAAAGTCCTCACAATTTCATTGTTGCGATTGTATTGAAATGTGCCGCGTGGTCTGTGGACCCACGGGCCTCGGCTTAAGGTGGAGGGCGATTGTTAATATAAAACGTTGTTGCGATTGTATTGAAATGTGCCATGTGGTCTGTGGACCCATGGGCCTTGGCTTAAGGTGGAGGGAAATTGTTAATATAAAACGATTGCGATGTGTGCAATCACATCGGGCCATAAAACAAAGGCCATGGTGTATGTATGTTCCGCTTGCGGAACTCACCACATCAACAAGACACATGTTGTGTGTAAAGTGTTCGAATTTGCCCAGATTTGAAGTCAATAGTTACATATATATATAAAAAGTGCTGATATAAAAAGCATAGTTACAAATGTATGGCATATGGTCGTTACCCTGCGACAGTGAATAAGGAAACAAACAAAGCCAAAAAGGACAAAGACACAGTCAAAGAAAAGACAAATGCACAGCTAGCCAAGAGGCTGAATGAGTGAGCTGGAGTTCTCATTGTAATTGAATGTAAATAATTTTAATTTATATTGTTGTGATGCATTGGCAAGTCTCTGGAAGAAAACAAATATCCCACTGTAATGTTAAATTGATACCTACAGTTATATTTTCTAAATGAGCAGATAAAAGGAATGAGAAGACAGAAGCCAAAGAGTCATGATTGTTCACTCAAAATTCTTTGTGAAACACAAACAGTCATGTGAGGAACTCTATAAATAATATCAACTGGATATGCATAATAGAGGTTAGAGAGAGTAAGGACAAAGAATGAAAAACATAGAAGATTGAGGCAGAGAAGATAAGGAAGAGAGGAGAAGAAATAAATGCTACTGAACAGAGCTGATATCTGAGGTAAATCAGCAAACATTTCCTGTGATAAATTGAGGAAGTTGGAGCTTCCCTATCAAGTTGAAGCTTGATAGCTGTCAGCTATATTTGACTGAGGTTGGAGCCTCCTGTAGGTTGGTGTTTTCAGAAAATTGAAGGGAGTTGGAGCTTCCTTGCAAGTTGTAGCTTGCAGAATTGAGGTTGGAGCCTCCTGTGGGTTGGTGCCTGCAGAAAAACAGTGGTGAGAGGGAGTTGGATCTTGCCTTTGCATCACAACAGTATTAAGATGTGGTTTTCTCTCTTTATGGGTTTCCACTTATATCTGTTGTCTCTATCCGTGTTGCCTGTGTGCTGAGACGATTCATCAAATTTGCTTAATGTTTGTTGCTCTCATAATAAGTTTAATGTCACATTAATTTAATACTTGTTGCAACATATTAAGACTGTTCATATACTAAGGTTGATTATAAAAGCTGATGAAAAATTGAAAAATGATAATGTATTTATTGAACTGATTCATCCCCCCCTCTCAGTTCAACTAAATCTCAACAATTGGTATCAGAGCGGGCTCCTTTGTACCAGTTTAACAACTGAAAGGAGATTCTAGGTTCTCAGGATGGCTAGTAAAGAAGGATGCTCAACCAATAAAGCCCCTTTCTTTACAGGTGCAAATTATGCCTTCTGGAAAATTAGGATGAGGACATACATAATGTATCTAGGAATAGAAGTTTGGTGTGCTGTGGAATTAGGATATGCCCCAAAGGCAACTGACTCAGAGAAAGAATCCAAACAAGATTTTGTAGCTAACGCAAAAGCCATGAATGCCATCTTGAATGGATTGTGTGAAGCAGAGTTTATCAAAGTAATGCACAATGACACTGCCAAAGAGATGTGGGATACTCTGGAGAACATCCATGAAAATGACAAGAAAGTAAAGATTGCCAAACTTCAAGTCTATAGAGCCCAGTTTGAGAACTTAAAAATGAATGATGATAAAGACATTGACAGTTTCTTCCTAAAATTTGCAGGAATTGTTAACAATATGAAAGCTCTTGGAGAAACCATGCTAGAAAGTATAGTTGTGAAAAATATTCTAAGATCTCTTAGGTTTAATCCCAAGGTGTCTGCAATAGAAGAAACAGCTGATTGGGAGACCTTGACCATGAACCAGCTACTTGGAAATTTAACAGCATACGAGATGAGGCTCCCACAGAAGAACCCAAGTACGAGGGAGGCAGCCTTTAAAACAGAAAAGAAGAAATAAGAAAAGGAAGACATATGCTCTTACTCAGCTGAAGAAGAGGCAAATTTTTTCAAGAAATTGGATAGAGGATCAGGTAAATACAAAGGTAAAGTTCCTTTCAAATGCTTTAACTATGGAAGAGTGGGACACTATGTTGCTAAGTGTCCTCACAAGAAAGTAAGGAATCAGGCTCAAGAAACAGAGAAAAATGCATAAAAAAACCGGCAGAAAGGAAAGAAGTTCAGCAAAAAATCCTTCTATGCTCAACAAGACAACAGTGCATCTGAAGACTCAGATGAACCTTCAAGTGAAGAAGGAAACTCTGAATTCTTATTGATGGCCATAGAAGAACTTGAAGGTATCCTGCTAGAAGATGAAGAAGAAGAAGGTGAAGTCGACCTTGAGGGGGAGCTAAGAAGTGCTCTGGAAGAGATTGATAGACTCAAGATGAAATGCAGAAAACAAAAGGACATTCTCCTCAAGTATGTACGAGAAGAACAGAATTCAGAAGTCCTTATGCAGCTAAAGATTGAGCTTGAAGAAGCCAAGAAGATAGAGGACATGTTACTTAATCAAATCAAGGAGAAAACTCAAGAACAAGAGAAGTTGGAAGAAGTAGTATGTCTCAGGAAGAAATTAGAAAATGCTCAAAGGAAAGTGGTTATAAATTCTTCTCAAACAACAAGCTCAAGTAAGTTGAATGAAATTCTGGTTGCTCAAAGATCTCCTATGATAAAAACTGGAATAGGCTATGAAGGAGAATCAAGTAAAAGCAAAGAAAAGGAAAAAAGAGAGATTATTTTTGTAAAAGCAAAGAAGGAAGATGAAGCAGCTCAAATAATTCCTACAAAAGAAGAAACTTGTAAGGAGGGAGACAGAACCCAGAAAAATCCTCTAATAACAAAGAATGAAAGAAATACTCAAAAAACAGAAAAAAAATTCATATACTCCTCAGTATGTCAAATCTGGAAGCCATCAAAGGAGATTCTTCCCTCCTATGAAAAATGCCACCTGTTATGTCTACCATAAGCTAGGACACATTTCTGCATACTGTCATGCAAGGAGGAGTGATTCAAACCAGCAAAAGGTGCAAACAGTGAAGAGACTGTCTCAAGCAAACAAATGGAGAAGACAACCTTACATCAGGTATGCAAATAATTTCTATGGTTACTGTTTTTATTGTAAGGAATTTGACCATAGAATTATTGAATGTAGAAAGTATGGAAAAAGATTGATGTTCAACACCTCAAGGAGGTTTATGAATCAAAGAAATTTTGTTCATACTCACAATTCTGCAAAAATTATGATCAAATGTTGTGTATGCAATCAAGTTGGACATATGCCTTCCAAATTTCCTCTGAAAGGATGTGATTCATCATCTCTCAAAAGATACCAAACAAAAGGATGCCTCAAGTGGATAAAGAAGGTGAATAAATGTGACTTGGCTCTAACTGCTCAAGACCTGAAAAGCCAGTGGTATCTGGACAGTGGCTGCTCAAAACATATGACTGGAGATAGGAGAAAAATTATAACTTTTGATGAAAAGAAAACTAGTAATGGTAATTTTGGCAATGATAAATCAGGAAAAATGAAGGGAAAGGGCTCAGTCAGCTTAGATAATGGCAGAGGTAAGGCCCAAGATGTACTATTTGTAGATGGGCTGAAAGAAAATTTGCTGAGTGTCAGTCAAATGTGTGATAAAGGTTGCGAAATTATTTTCAGAGCACAAGACTGTGAAGTCAGATCAAGCACCACAGGTAAGACTCTGCTCAAAGGTGTTCGAACAGAGAGAAATGTTTACATCGTAAAAGAGGAAGATGAAGCATGCTATGTTAGTAAACTTGAGGAGTCATGGTTATGGCATAGGAGATTGGGACATCTCAGCTTCGATCATATCATCAGACTGAGCAAGAAGAAAGCGGTCAGAGACATGCCAGAAATAAAAAGGCCTTCTAATACCATATGCAAATCTTGTCAATTGGGTAAACAGACCTGCACATCCTTTAAGGCCAAAGATGAGTTATCAACAAGAAGACCACTCCAGCTTGTACACATGGATTTGTGTGGACTTGCAAGAACTAAAACACCAAGTGGAGAATCCTACTTCATTCTGATAATAGATGATTTCTCCAGAATGACATGGGTTACATTTCTCAAGAATAAATCGGAAGCTCTGGACAAATTCAAAATATTCAAAGCATTAGTAGAAAATCAGACAAGATGCAAGCTAAAATGCATCAGATCGGACAGAGGAGGTAAATTCACTGACTATGACTTTGTAGATCTATGCAATGAATATGGCATAAAACAACAATTTACTATTGCAGGGACACCTCAATCGAATGGAGTAGCAGAGAGACAAAACAAATTTGTTCAACAAATTTCCAGAGCCATGATGCAAGAGAGTAATATTCCTCAAACCTTCTGGGAAGAAGCAGTACACACAACGGTGCATATCCTTAATAAAGCTCACTTAAGGCTAAGCTGTGACAAGACGCCCTATGAACTATGGCATGGGAAACCAGCTTCAATTAAACATTTTAAAATCTTTGGAAGCAAGTGTTATATAAAGAATACTAATGAAAATCTAGGGAAATTTGATGCAAGAGCTGATGAAGGAATTTTTCTAGGATATGCTTCCAAAAGTAAAGGGTACAGGTGCTACAACAAGACTCTTCGAAAAATATTTGAAAGTATTCATGTGAGATTTGATGAAGAACTTCCAAACAATACAAGAGATACAGACTGTTGCAGTCCATCAGAGAACCATGAAGAAGAAAACCAGAATGATGATGAAACAAGCCAGACAACAGAAGATGTAGAGCTGAGCTCGAAAGCTCCCTCAAGATATACTCAGAAGAAACATCTTGAAGATCAGATCATTGGAGACAAGAGAGTAGGGGTCCAAACAAGAAGGCAGCTAACAGAACAAACTAAAGAGGTATACATAGCCATGTTGTCACAAATAGAGCCAAAGAAATTTGAAGAAGCCAGCAAGGACAAGTCTTGGGTGAATGTTATGAATGAAGAATTGGACCAAATTGAAAAAAACAATACCTGGGAACTTGTTCCTAGACCCACTGAGAAAAATGTCATAGGGTCAAAATGGGTATTCAAAAATAAAATGAATGAGGAAGGACAGGTAATCAGGAACAAAACTAGATTTGTCTGCAAAGGATATTCACAAATCGAAGGACTTGATTACGATGAAACATTTTCCCCTGTAGCCAGAATGGAAGATATCAGAATGTTCCTGGCATTTGCATGCTACCAAAAATTCAAGGTATATCAAATGGATGTAAAATCTGCATTTTTGAATGGAGACTTAGAAGAAAAAGTCTACATGGAACAACCAGAAGGCTTCTCATTAACAAAAAAAGAAGACTATGTGTGTAGACTGAAGAAGGCTCTATATGGACTGAAACAAGCTCCTTGTGCTTGGTACTCAAGACTAGATAAATATTTGCAAAAACAAGGCTTTAAGAGAGGTGGAGTAGACAACAATCTATATATAAAAGCCCATGAAAATTGACTCCTGATTGTTGTAGTATATGTTGATGACATTATGTTTGGAAGCAATATAGAAGAACTAGCAAAAGGGTTTGCTGATGAGATGAAAACAGAGTTTGAGATGTCTATGATTGGAGAGCTCAGTTTCTACTTAGGACTCCAAATTCAGCAAAAGAACACAGGTACATTCATCTCACAGGAAAAATACTTAAAATAAATGTTGAAAAAGTTCAAAATGGAGGACTACAAACCTGTGTCAACTCCCACGATCACGGGATGCAAGCTGTGTGTTGATGATGGATCTGTTGATATAGATCAAAAACTCTACAGATCCATGATAGGAAGTCTGTTGTATCTGACAGCATCAAGACCAGACATCATGCTAGTTGTAGGGCTAGTGGCTAGATATCAAGCAACACCCAAACAAAATCACCTTCTTGCGGTCAAAAGAATATTCAGATATCTACATGGAACAACACAATATAGGCTTTGGTAACCTAAAGGCAAAATATTCACTTTGAAAGCATACACAGATGCAGATTGGGCCAGCTGTGTGGATGACAAGAAAAGTACAAGTGGTGGTGCATTCTATCTAGGAGAAATTCTGGTGGCATGGCTAAGCAAGAAACAAACATCTATCTCTCTGTCTATAGCAGAAGCAGAATATATAGCAGCAGCAGCATGTTGCACACAAGTCATGTGGATGAAACAAACTCTTCAAGAAATGAAGGTAAGCATTGATGAACCTATTTCAATAAAATGTGATAATACAAGTGCTATAAGTATATCTAAAAATCCTGTGCTTCACTCAAAAACTAAACATATCCCAATCAAGTATCATTTTCTCCAAGAACAAATGGCCCAGAAGATAGTAAAACTAGAGTATGTACCAACAAAAGAACAGATAGCAGATATATTTACCAAACTTCTTGCTAGAGAACCATTTGAATATTTGAGAGACAGACTAGGGGTAGTATCTGTAGATGCTACTCTCTTATATGAAGAGAAAGCACAGTTTCAAGGGGAGAACAGAAACAAAAATATCATTCCAAGGGGAGATTAGCGAGCAAGGGAAGCATGAACCAGGTCCTCAGGATCAAAATACATCCAACATAAAAAAATCAATGAAAAAGGCTAAAGGGTCAGTATTTTAGATCTAATCCAAAGTTTGGAGCAGCAACGTACAAAGTCAGAAAATTTCAGAGAGAGGAAATGCACGAAATGTTGAAAAAGGATAAAGACACAGGATCAAAGAATAGAATCTACACTAAGAATTCAAACCCCTTGCCATTGATGTCAAAGGGGGAGGAAGAGCAAGCAACAGGAGAAAGGATCCTAACAGGCAAACAGAGGAAGTGTATTGCCATCAATGCCAAAGGGGGAAACTGTTGGAAATGTTGTCATTGATGGCAATGGAGGCAGCAAAGACAGAGACAAACAAAAGAGGCAGCGAATATAGAGGCAGAGCCGTTATCATAGCAGTAGAGGCAGAGGTCGAGCAACAAAAGCAGTGAATATAGAGGCAGAGCCGTCATCAGAGGCAGCGAATATAGAGGCAGAGCCGTTATCAGAGGCAGAGGCAGAGGCAGAGCTGTTATCACAACAGGGGCAGAGGCAAAACCGTTATCACATAAAAGACAGAGGCAGGGCCGTTATCAGAGGCAGAGGCAGCGAACATAGACGCGTTTTTATGGAATGGAACCATGTGAAAACATACATAATATTCTGGGAATTTTAAACCCAAGCGGAAAAGTATATATATATATATATATATATATATATATATATATATATATATATATATATATAATCCGAGAATCGCTTACCCCACTGGAGGATACTCTAAAGTTGAAACATAAAACTTATATATATATATATATATATATATATATATATATATATATATGCAGTGCTTTATATATAAGTTTCATATTATTGAGCCCGAAATAAAAAAGAACCAAAGGTATCAAAGCCTTATATGGTGGGACCCTTTCCCAATCGCATCGGAAAATTGACAGCGGAACAGGTTAATAACAGGTTGCGATTGCGATTGAAAGCCTAGACCCGATGGGCATATAAACTACAATTCATATATAATTGAGTTCCGGTGAACAGTGACTGATCGCATCAGAAAAGGGTGGAGTATCGGAACATGCAACTGTGAGTTGTGATTGCGATCAATCGCAATCGGAAGCAGTCGCAGGATAATAGACTAATCGCATCGGAGAAAAACTGTGCAGTGAAACATTTAAACAAAGAGTTGCGATTGCGATTGGAAAAGCCAGACGTGATAGTCATATAAACTCTGCCATATAAAACATGGTTGGTTCCGCACATATCAAATGTCAATCAGGCAAAATAAAATTGCGATCTCCTATTGGGATCGGACCCGAGACCAACCAAAAACTGTGGCACATAATCTAGATCAGGTCCTTCTTTTGGTAGTGCAATCGAGGCATAAGCAAAAGTCCTCCCGATTGCATTGTTGCGATTGTATTGAAATGTGCCGCGTGGTCTGTGGACCCATGGGCCTTGGCTTAAGGTGGAGGGCGATTGTTAATATAAAATGTTGTTGCGATTGTATTGAAATGTGCCGCGTGGTCTGTGGACCCACGGGCCTAGGCGTAAGGTGGAGGGCGATTGTTAATATAAAACGATTGCGATGTGTGCAATCGCATCGAGCCATAAAACAAAGGCCGTGGTGTATGTATGTTCCGCTTGCGGAACTCACCACATCAACAAGACACTTGCTGTGTGTAAAGCGTTGGAATTTGCCCATATTTGAAGTCAACAGTTACATATATATATAAAAAGCGCTGATATAAAAAGCATAGTTACAAATGTATGGCATATGCGCGTTACCCTGCGACAGTGAATAACGAAACAAACAGAGCCAAAAGGGACAAAGAAATTCAAAGAAAAGACAAATGCGCAGCTAGCCAAGAGGCTGAATGAGTGAGCGGGAGTTCTCATTGTAATTGAATGTAAATAATTTTAATTTATATTGTTGTGATGCATTGACAAGTCTCCGAAAGATAACAAATATCCCACTGTAATGTTAAATTGATACCTACAGTTATATTTTCTGAATGAGCAGATAAAAGGAATGAGAAGATAGAAGCCAAAGAGTCATGACTGTTCACTCAAAATTCTTTTTGAAACACAAACAGTCATGTGAGGAAATCTATAAATAATATCAACTGGATATGCATAATAGAGGTTAGAGAGAGTAAGGATAGAGAATGAAAAGCATAGAATATTGAGGCAGAGAAGATAAGTAAGAGAGGAGCAGAAAGAAATGCTACTGAACAGAGCTGATATCTGAGGTAAATCAACAAACATTTCCTGTGATAAATTGAGGAAGTTGGAGCTTCCCTATCAAGTTGAAGCTTGATAGCTGTCAGCTATAGCTGACTGAGGTTGGAGCCTCCTGTAGGTTGGTGTCTGTAGAAAATTTAAGGGAGTTGGAGCTTCCTTGCAAGTTGTAGCTTGCAGAATTGAGGTTGGAGCCTCCTGTGGGTTGGTGCCTACATAAAAACAGTGGTAAGAGGGAGTTGGAGCTTGCCTTTGCATCACAAAAATAAAAAGATGTGGTTTTCTCCCTTTATGGGTTTCCACTTATATCTGCTGTCTCTATCTGTGTTGCCTGTGTGCTGAGATGATTCATCAAATTTGCTTAATGTTTGCTGCTCTCATAATAAGTTTAATGTCACATTAATTTATCTCATAATAAGTTTAATGTCACATTAATTTAATACTTGCTGCAACATATTAAGGTTGTTCATATGCTAAGGTTGAATACAAAAGTAAGTTGTAAATAAGCTGATGAAAATTTAAAAAGCTCATGTATGTATTGAACTAATTCACCCCCCCCCCTCTCAGTTCAACTAAGAATTCAACAGATATGCCACAAGGTCACCTTCGATGAAGAGGCTACCCTCAAGAAAGTAAGAAATCTTCCTAGCTCCAAGGAAGACAAAGAAGATGAAGAAGCAGGGAAATAGGAAAAACCAAAGGATGAACCGATGCCCGATGTTGAAGGACCTATGGATCCTATTAATCCACCTCCTTCAAATCAGAGAAGACCCTCATGGCCCAAGGATACTCTCAAAGATGATGAGAGACATATTGCCCCAAGGGGGACATTCCGTGAAAGCAAGAAGCCGAATAGATACCAAGGGTATCTAGCAGCCATGAGTACAATTGTACAATCTGAGCCTGGATCATTTGAAGAAGTCGTAAAGCATCAAGTTTGGAAGGATGTTATGCACGAAGAATATAAGTCCATTATGAAAAATGATGTCTGGGAAGTGGTCCCGAGACTGGAGGACAAATTTGTTGTCTCCTCGAAATGGCTCTATAAGATCAAGCATGGATCTGATGGTAGTGCTGAAAAGTACAAGGCAAGATTTGTTGCCCAAGGCTTCTCTCAAAAAAAAGGCATAGATTATGATGACATATTTGCACCTGTGGCCCGCTATACCACCATCTGATCTATCATTGCCCTTGTTGCAACGCAAGGATGGAGTCTCCATCAGATGGATGTGAAGACTGCTTTTCTGCATGGTCCAATAAAGGAAGAGGTGTATGTGGAGCAACCTCTGGGGTTCGAAGTCCAAGATAGAGACACCTATGTTTGCAGGTTAAAGAAATCCCTCTATGGGTTGAAGCAAGCCCCCAAGGCTTGGTATGAGAGGATAGATAGCTACTTGATGAAGTTGGACTTCACTCGAAGTAATGCTGATCCAAACCTTTATTTTAAGGTTGATAGAGAAAGGCCTCTCATTCTAGCTCTCTATGTGGACAATCTCTTCCTGACAGGTGTTGACCCTCTCATTCATCAGTGTAAGAGGGAGCTAGCTTCCGAGGTTGAGATGAAAGACCTAGGATTGATGCATTACTTACTAGGCTTGGAGGTCTGGTAGAGGCCAGGCGAGATTTTCCTTTCTCAAGGAAAATATTTCGTGAAGCTGCTGGAGAGATTTGGTATGGTGGACTGTAAGTCTGTGTCAACACCGATGGAACTCAAATTTAAGAAGTTGTGTGGAAACATTGTTGGGCCCGACTTGGGAAATCCCACTGACTATCAACAACTCATGGGGGCCCTGATGTTCTTAGTGAACTCTCGTATGGACGTATGTTTTGCAGTGAACACTTTGAGTCAACATATGGTTGATCCTCATCACATTTACTGGATTGGTGCCAAGAATCTATTGAGATATCTTCGGGGCACAATCAACCATGGGCTGAGATACACTGCCGGGAGTTTGAGACTCCATGGATATACTGATGTCGATTGGGCTGGCAGTGTGGTGGATCGTAATAGCACATCTGGATTTTGCTTCACCTTGGGTTCTGCTTCGATAACTTGGATGAGCAGGAAGCAAAAGTCGATAGCTTTGAGCACCACTGAGGTCGGATACATTGCAACGAGTATGACTTGTGAAGTTGTTTGGTAGAGAAAGCTCTTCAGTGAGTTGTTTGGGCATGTGCTAGATACCACCGTTATCCTTTGTGATAACAAAAGTGGGATTCGTCTCTCTGAGAATCTCGTGTTCCACGATCGAGCCAAGCATATTGATATCAGGTACCACTTTATCCGGGATATGGTACAGTGAGGCGCCGTAAGGCTCAATCATATAGGTACTGATGAGCAGGTTGCGGATATTCTCATGAAGCCCCTGGGGAAGGTCAAGTTCCTAACCTTCCGTGAGAAGCTTGGAATCGTGGAAAGACCCTATTGTGAGGGTCCTGCTTGAGTTGGACTATAAGCTCTAGGAGCTTCAGGGGGCTTGGGGATAGCTTCTTGAAGCTATAAGTACACACGGGGCTAGGCTTGCCAAACCTTGTTGTGATTCTGCCCCATCGTTATGATATTGAGTTGGTTCACCTCTCTTTGATCTATGCCCCGCACACATCCTACCCGTGGAGTTTCGGACTCATGGGAAGTACCTCTCATTTGGCCAATGAGGTGGGAAATGTGGATAGAGACCAATAGCAAGACCGATGGACGCATTGGATATTGTCGTACTCTCTATGTCTAGAATGGCACGTGTCCAACACCTTGATTTGGGATCAAGTCTGATGAGGTTCTTACCTCTAAAATGACTTTCGGTCAGTAAACTAACTTCGGGTTAGTATGAGGCTCTTTTTGAGTTCGAGAGAGGTTTTATCCTCTAAGTTGACTTCGGGTCAGTGAAGTGTGAGGTCTTTGTGACTCACCTTTTGTTCTATTTGCGAAGAAGAGCCAGCAAAGCAAGTTACAACAGGATGACGCATGATGCTATATGATAGTACACGATGGTACTGATCTTTAGATGGCACGAGTGGACAGAAAGAGTTCTCCCTAGTTGAGAGGGAGCGTTAATTTTGGGCAACTAGGTCCAAACTCCAGGTTGCACTGCTCATATGATGATGATTATATTTTTGTTGGATTCCTCTTTCAGAGAGGTGCAAGATTGATCTAAAGATCATCTTGTTTGAATGAGCAGAACATATATTTTGATTTTATTTTCCACTCATGTGCAAGGTCAGCCAGATTTGTAATGTAGGCTCACATGCCTAATAGATATGTCACACTCCCTCACTGACTAATATAAATTGGAGAGACTTGGAGATCATTTGCTCATCAACTCATCACACATTCTCTCTTGTGATCTGATTGATTCGATCAGCCTTTGGAGGCCTCTCTCTCTCACATGTGCAGAGCTGCAGCTAGGAAAATTTGTGGATTGTTTTAGGGCTGATTGTTGATGCGTTGACCAGCATTGACAGTGGTCAAGCCTTGGTGTTTTGACCTCCAAACTTTGCAGAAATTCTGAGTTTTGAAGGCTATATTTTTGGGCACAAAAATCGAGGTTGATTGTTGACTTTGACTGAAGTCCTAAAACTGCAGCATTGACTTTTGATGAGCTGTCTTTGAGGGTTATGTGTGACACTTGGAGGGTTGGCTGATCTAATGTTGAGAAAGACTTTGCTGGCTGATGCATCCTGTAGACTGTCATAACGCACACTATCCTATATCCTTGCTGGACAAGAAGAATTGTAAAATCTAATCTATATTATTGCCTTGTCTTATGTTGATCTATTATTGTGCTCTATCAACATTTTACTTTCGGGCCTAAGAAAGATTGAAGTAAAATTGCATTAAGCATAGAACATGCCATGTTTGTCTAAATTTAACACCATGACATAGACCCTTGACCCTTGTATGCCTCCAAGACCTTGTCACTGCTTCTACATTGACTACTTGAGTTGATCCTTCTTTATTGCACCATCCTACACCTTTCTGCACCAAGACTAGAGAGTTCGGTCTCTACTTATATTCTTCCTTCTCCGGCTGTACGTGATCCTTACTTGTGATATCAGCACTATGTCATAGACTATTCTACCTTGTGCCTTCACTTAACCTTGCTAACTGTACACACTTGTCTTGATTCCTTTCAATGAACAGTCCACCCTATACTATAATGATACCCTTACACATGTTGAGAATTTGGAGGACTAGAGATTATTACAAATTCTCTTGATAATTACTTGTGAGCTTGCTTGAGTTACTTATCTCTTTATTTCCTTTAGCTTAGTTAGTCTTTCGTCAAGTCAATTATCAAAATGCACGAGACACGCAATTAGGCTCCTAGAGCCAAGGCAAAACCTCTCCCTCTTGGAGAGGAAAACCCGCAAAGAATTCTTCTTATAGATCTTCAAATGACAAGTACCATGACTAAGACTCAGACCCCTCCTGACCTAGATATGCTTCCAAGACATTGTCACAGCTTCTTCAAGCTTGATTCTTCTTGTCTACACCAATCTCCACTATTCTACACTGGGACTAGAGAACTTGGTCTCCAAATTTCACTTCTTGATGCTCAGTCAAATGTAGGAACAGAATTATCTTCACTTTGCATATACTTGCAGTTGAATTCCTTGAAATGTAGTTAGGAAGGTAAATCTCAGATTTACATTCCTCACTTTCTCCCACCTTAAGGTTTGCCTTTCTTCTTATGATCACTTTTTAGCTTTAGCAAATTCTTCCATCAAACATATTGCCCTTAACTTTATCTTTCAAGACTTTTTCTTAGTTCTGGAATCACACATCAATATGTAGAACAATAGTGGTATATCCGCAGCCTTTTTCCTTGCTTTAGAGTCTGATATAGGTACTGAGATAACCTTGATAAATCTGCACTTTATACCTTGTACATAACTCCTAAAATCTGCACTTCATGCACAGTGAAATCTACACTATTCTCTGCATTGACTTACCTTAGAGATCCACACTTATTCACTTCAATATCTGCACCTTTTCTTCCTCTTAAGTCCGCATTGTTCTCTGTCTTTTATCCGCAATATGTTTCAGAGATATCCGCAATGTATTTCAGAGATATCCGCATTCACTTGCTTGCAATATGACCGTGTGACTGTGTATATATATAGGACACAATCCCTTAAATAGGCCGACCATACAATTGTGTATTAGGCCGACTTGTCCATGGTGAATTAGGCCGACTAGAGTAAGTTTATTCCAGCGTTGATGAGACATTTTTCCACTGCATTGAAAGGTTGTCTTCCATCATTATTGAAGGGTTGTTGTGAACTTTTTCCACAAGGTTTTGGAGCATATAGCTAAACTAGATCTGACACTTAACTCGAACCTAATGGACATCAAGAAGAAGTCCATCTACTTAATAAATCATGCTCATGAAACCCATGAAGCAAATACAAAAAATATATATATTATTTTGACTTCTTTTTTTTCATAAGTACATAATTACATAGTCAACATGAAGACCGACCTAGTTACACTTTTCAACACTCCCTCTTAACTAGGGAGGTATTCATACAGGTACGTGGTCACTTTCAAATTAAATAATCTCATAAGAAGAATCAAATTGGTAATCGCATCTGTATAGCATCATATCAACCAGCATTGTCCTAGTGCAAGGCCTTTACTAACAGCCCCATCTCTAAACAAGACAATGGGCTACAATGTTGGCAAGACACGTGACTTATAGACACCATAGTCATTGTCTCTCCAAGGTACATACTCCACCAAGGTGTTCCCAAAGTATGACCTTCTTGGACTATTCTTCTCTTGGGTAGCTAGCCCTCAAAGAATATCGGTCCCCGGCTACTCTTATCTTGAAAGCCCTAGCACATTCTCAAAGAGTATCGAATGCCAGATGATTACCCAATCCTCCATTCCGTCTTCCCAATTGAAGACCAGAATGATGTGTTTATCTCTCCCTCTCAACTAGGGAGGACCTATTCCACAAGGGAATGTACACATTCCTATACAAGGAATGTACCTAAGCTCATTCTTAGGAATTACCAAGTTTCTTCCAAGTAAGAAACTTATCACCAGGCTCCTCCTTAACCAAGGACCTCCAGCAGTAATGTTGAGACACCCAGCTGCTCATGAAGAGTTCCTCCCCTCGATTTCATGGATTTTAATATTGAGGAATCTTCAACTTTTAGCTCCATAGGGCACAGATCATCCATCACTTTCATTCATGAGTCATGTCATCTACCAGAAAATGATTCATCTGTCTTTCTCATCTGGTTCACCGTTATGCCATGCTGCTTTCCTTCAAATCATCTCCAAGGATCATACGTCTTTTCCCATGATTAGCAGCTCTGCACAAATTCATCCAGATATACATATGAACTTTTAAAACAAAAGTTACCTCAGTGATGATCTTTCACCATGACATCTTCCTATAGGCATCGGCATCCTTTATTCAGATTGACACATCTCCTAATGATATGCTTTTCCAAGGGTCTTCTTCTTTACCAGACTTTCGTCAAAGTCTACATATCTTCCCAGGAGATCTCTTAGTCACATCTTCTTGGCTTCCGGATGATAACTACCTCTTGACATGGTTGCATTTCATGATCTCTTTCTTTCTGCACATTCTCCATTTCCAGGAACTTACAAATTTTTCAGTTTCTCATTCATATACAACCACCTCATATTCTATGAGGACATATTATGTTGATTTCATTTGTTAGTGCACTGAGAGGTCCTTCTTCATCGATCATACTTATAAATATGGAAGTTTATTACCTGCAACCATATGACATGACTTCACAGCATCCAGTATCAGCATATATATATATATATATATACCTCATACCTATTTCCCTTGAGTCATCCTGTAGCAATTTCTCTAGAATGAAGAGCTTCATTTCTTTGGCCTGATCCATCAATATGTCATCACATCCCAGAATTTTGTCTCCATGATGACCCTTGATCTTAATGACTCCTTTACTTTCATAATGTCATCAAAGAGGATTTCCAGAAGTTGTTTCACCGAGAGCTCCTTCCATGCTTCTATCGTGATGCTTATTAATGTACATTGCTTCCTATCATATTATTTTACAACCAATCAGAAATCACTTAAAAAGAAAGATAATCTCAATCATAATAGAGATCTCTCGCTTCCTCTTTCTTAGATTTCTTAGCATCAAGTTCTTCCCTTTTATTAGTGACATAGGCTTCTTCCTTTTTCCTCTTGTCCCTTCCAGATTTAGGACAATCTCTTTTATAATGCCCAAGTTAATTACATCCAAAGCATCGTACGTTGTCCATATTCCTTCTTTTATTCCGAGGGCCAAATTTTCCGAATCTTCCTTTCTCCCTGTATGACGTTGCAAAGGCATGATTCTCTTCACTTGGTCCTGTATCAGCTTTGGCCTTTAGTCTTGTTTCCTTTATTTTACATAGAGACCATAAATCATGGAATGGGGTGGCTTCTTTCTTCCTGTAGAAACTAGAAGTGAAGTTTCCCCATTCCTCTACTAGTGCATTCAGCACCACTGTAGTCATCTCACTGTCAGACATTACTTCTCCCAGTTCCTGCAGTTGATCTCTTATTTCGGAAATCCTCATAAAGTATGGAGTGATTCCTTCTTCCCTTAATAATTTCATTTTGTATAGTTCTTGTCTCAGAGAGATTGCTTCTCTTACAGTACGCACAGAAAATAGCTCCACCAATTTCTTAAATATTTCTTTTGCAAACTTTAGTTTTGATACATGAGGAATGAGTGAGTCCTTAATGGATTCTATGAGAATCCTTTGGGCTCTAATTTCTCCCTTCATGTACTTGGCATGAGCTGGAGCATCTTCTTTTGGGGGTTGAACTGTAGATCCTTCGATATAGTCCATAACTTCGTCTTCAATTAAATTCAAATATGTCCTCTTCTTCCATGCACCAAAGTTTGAAGACCCAACCAACTTGTTGCTTTCTTTACAATAAGGCACCTTGACAGATTTAAGTAGAGTCATAGATACTTACTTGAGTAGAGTGGCTTGCAGCTTTCTTGATGATGTTTGAAGATGAAGTCTTTAATATAGGAATCTTCAATGTAGGAGATCTTGAATCCTTGATGAAGGATATCTTAAGAAGTTGAGGTCCTCCTTTTAAACTGATTTGATTTTCCAACCAACCTTTTGATTTTTGCTTCCTAGAGTGTCTCCTTTGTCAGGTAGCCCTTGAGTTCAACACCTTAGCTTTGATACCATGTTGAGAATTTGGGGGGCTAGAGATTATTACAAATTCCCTTCTTGATAATTACTTGTGAGCTTGCTTGAGTTACTAATGTCTTTCTTTCCTTTAGCTTAGTTAGTCTTTCATCAAGTCAATTATCAAAATGCACGAGACACACAACTAGGCTCCTAGAGCTAGGGTAAAACATCTCCCTCTTGGAGAGGAAAACCCGTAAAGAATTCTTCTTATAGATCTTCAAATGACAAGTACCATGACCAATACTCAGATCCCTGACCAAGATATGCTTCCAAGACCTTGTCACAGCTTCTTCAAACTTGATTCTTCTCATCTACACCAATATCCACTGTTCTGCACTGGGACTAGAGAACTCGATCTCCAAATTTCACTTCTTGATGCTCAGTCAAATGTAGGAACAGACTTATCCTCACTTTGCATATACTTGCAGTTGAATTCCTTGAAATGTAGTTAGGAAGGTAAATCTCAAATTTGCCTTCCTCACTTTCTCCCACCTTAAGGTTTGCCTTTATTCTTATGATCACTGTCTTTAGCTTCAGCAAATTCTTCCTTCAAACAAATTGCCCTTAACTTTATCTTTCAAGACTTTTTCTTAGTTCTGGAATCACACATCAATATGTAGAACAGTAGTGGTATATCCGCAGCCTTTTTCCTTACTTTAGAGTCCGATATAAGTATTGAGATTACCTTGATAAATCCGCACTTTATACCCTGTACATAACTCCTGGAATTCGCACTTCATGCACACTGAAATCTGCACTATTCTCTACACTGACTTACCTTACAGATCCGCACTTATTCACTTCAATATACGCACCTTTTCTTCCTCTTAAGTCCTCATTGTTCTCTGTCTTTTATCCGAAATATGTTTCAGAGATATCCGCAATACGTTTCAGAGATATCTGCATTCACTTGCTTGCAATATGACCGCATGACTGTGTATATATATAGGACACAGTCCTTTAAATAGGCCGACCATACAGTTGTGTATTAGGCCGACTTGTCCATGGTGAATTAGGTCGACTAGAGTAAGTTTATTCCAGCGTTGATGAGGCATTTTTCCACTACATTTAAAGGTTGTCTTCCATCGTCATTGAAGGGTTGTTGTGAGCTTCTTCCACAAGGTTTTGGAGCATATAGCTAGACTAGATCTGACACTTAAATCAAACCTAATGGACATCAAGAAGAATTCCATCTACTTAATAAATCATGTTCATGAAACCCATGAAGCAAATAAGTACATAATTACATAGTCAACATGAAGACTGACCTAGTTACACTTTCAACACTCCCTCTTAACTAGGGAGGTATTCATACAGGTACATGGTCACTTTCAAACTGAAGAATCTCATAATAATAATCGGAATGGTAATCGCATCTGTATAGCATCATATCAACCAGCATTGTCCTAGTGCAAGGCCTTGACTAACAGCCCCATCTCTCAACGAGACAATGGGCTACAATGCTGGTGAGACACATGACTTATAGACACCATAGTCATTGTCTCTCCAAGTTACATACTCCACCCAGGTGTTCCCAAAGTATGACCTTCTTGGACCATTCTTCTCTTGGGTAGCTAGCCCTCAAAGAATATCGGTCCCCGACTACTCTTATCTTGAATGCCCTAACACATTCTCAAAGAGTATCGAATGCCAGATGATTACCTAATCCTCCATTCTGTCTTCTCAAGTGAAGACCAGAATGATGTGTCTATCTCTCCCTCTAAAGAGGACCTATTCCACAAGGGAATGTACACATTTCTATACAAGGAATGTACCTAAGCTCATTCTTAGGAATTACCAAGTTTCTTCCAAGTAAGAAACTTATCACCAGGATCGCTCTTAACAAGGGACCTCCAGCAGCAATCATGAGACACCCAGCTGCTCATGAAGAGTTCCTCCCCTCAATGTCATGGATTTCGATCTTGAGGAATCTTCAACTTTTAGCTCCATAAGGCACAGATCATCCATCACTTTCATTCATGAGTCATGTCATCTACCAGAAAGTGATTCATCTGTCTTTCTCATATGGTTCACCGTTATGCCATGCTGCTTTCCTTCAAATCATCTCCAAGGATCATACGTCCTTTCCCATGATTAGCAGCCCTGCACAAATTCATCCAGATATACATATGAACTTTTAAATCAAAATTTACCTCAGTGATGATCTTTCACCATGACATCTTCCTGTAGGCATCGGCATCCTTTATTCAGATTGACACATCTCCTAATGATATGTTTTGCCAAGGGTCTTCTTCTTTACCAAACTTCCGTCAGAGTCTACATATCTTCCCAGGAGATCTCTTAATCACATATTCTTGGCTTCTGGATGATATGTGCCTCTTGACAAGGTTGCATTTCATAATCTCTTCCTTTTTGCACATTCTCCATTTCCAAGAACTTACGAATTTTCAGTTTCTCGTTCATATACAACCACCTCATATTCTATGAGGACATATTATGTTGATTTCATCTGTCAATGCACTGAGAGATCCTTCTTCATAGATCAAACTTCTAAATATGGAATTGTATTACCTGCAACCATATGACATGACTTCACAACATCCACTATCAACATATATACATACATACCTCATACCTATTTCCCTTGAGTCATCTTGTAGCAATTTCTCTAGAATGAAGAGCTTCATTTCTTTGATCTGCTCCATCAATATGTCATCAATCCCAGAATTTTGTCTCCATGATGACCCTTGATCTTGATAATTGCTTTACTTTCGTAATGTCATCAGATAGGTTTTCCAAAAGTTGTTTAATCGAGAGATCCTTCCATGCTTCTATGGTGATGCTTATTAATGTACATTGCTTCCTATCATACTATTTACAACCAATCAGAAATGAAAAATGATCTCAATCATAATAGAGATCTCTCGCTTCCTCTTTCTTAGATTTCTTAGCATCAGGTTCTTCACTTTCATTAGTGACATGGGCTTCTTCCTTTTTCCTCTTGTCCCTTCCCGATTTAGGACAATCTCGTTTATAATGCCCACGTTCATTACATCCAAAGCATCGTACGTTGTCCATATTCCTTTTATTCTGAGGGCCAAATTTTCCGAATCTTCCTTTCTTCCTGTATGAGGCTGCAAAGGCATGATTCTCTTCACTTGGTCCTGTATCAGCTTTGGCCTTTAGTCTCGTTTCCTCTATTTTACATAGAGACCATAAATCATGGAATGGGGTGGCCTCTTTCTTCCCGTATAAACTAGAAGTGAAGTTCCCCCATTCCTTTGGTAGAGCATTCAACACCACTGTAGTCATCTCACTATCAGACATTACTTCTCCCAGTTCCTACAGTTGATCTCTTATTTCGGAAATCCTCATAAATTATGGAGTGGTTCCTTCTTCCCTTGATAATTTCATTTTGTATAGTTCTTGTCTCAAAGAGATTGCTTCTCTTGTAGTACTCACAGAAAATAGCTCCACCAATTTCTTATATATTTCAGTTGCGGACATTAGTTTTGATACATAAGGAATGAGTGAGTCCTTAATGGATTCTATGAGAATTCTTTGGGCTCTAATTTCTCCCTTCATGTACTTGGCATGAGCTGGAGCATCTTCTTTTGGGGGTTGAACTGTAGATCCTTTGATATAGTCCATAACTTTGTCTTCAATTAAAATCAAATATGTCCTCTTCTTCCATGCACCAAAGTTTGAAGACCCAACCAGCTTGTTGCTTTCTTTACGATAAGGCATCTTGACAGATTTAAGTAGGGTCATAGATACTTACTTGAGTAGAGTGGCTTGCAGCTTTCTTGATGATGTTTGAAGATGAAGTCTTTAAGATAGGAATCTTCAATGTAGGAGATCTTGAATCCTTGATGAAGGATATCTTCAGAAGTTGAGGTCCTCCTTTTAAACTGATCTGATTTTCTAACCAACCTTTTGATTTTTGCTTCCTGGAGTATCTCCTTTGTCAGGAAACCCTTGAGTTCAACACCTTAGCTCTGATACCATGTTGAGAATTTGGAGGGCTAGAGATTATTACAAATTCTCTTCTTGATAATTACTTGTGAGCTTGCTTGAGTTACTTATGTCTTTCTTTCCTTTAGCTTAGTTAGTCTTTCATCAAGTCAATTATAAAAATGCACGAGATACGCAATTAGGCTCCTAGAGCCAGGGCAAAACCTCTCCCTCTTGGAGAGGAAAACCCGCAAATAATTCTTCTTATAGATCTTCAAATGACAAGTACCATGACCAAGACTCAGACCCTTGACCTAGATATGCTTCCAAGACCTTGCACAACTTCTTCAAACTTGATTCTTCTCGTCTACACCGATCTCCACCGTTCTGCACTGGGACTAGAGAACTCGGTCTCCAAAGCTCACTTCTTGATGCTCAGTCAAATGTAGGAACAAAATTATCTTTAATTTGCATATACTTGCAATTGAATTCCTTGAAATGTAGTTAGGAAGGTAAATCTCAGATTTACCTTCCTCACTTTCCCCCACCTTAAGGTCTGCCTTTCTTCTTATGATCACTGTCTTTAGCTTCAGCAAATTCTTCCTTCAAACAGATTGCCTTAACTTTATCTTTCAAGACTTTTTCTTAGTTTTGGAATCACACATCAATATGTAGAACCATAGTGGTTTATCCGAAGCCTTTTTCCTTGCTTTAGAGTCCGATATAGGTACTGAGATTACCTTGATAAATCCGCACTTTATACCCTGTACATAACTCCTGAAATCCGCACTTCATGCACAATGAAATCTGCACTATTCTTTGCACTGACTTACCTTAGAGATCCACACTTGTTCACTTCAATATCCGCACCTTTTCTTCCTCTTAAATCCGCACTGTTCTCTGTCTTTTATCCGCAATATGTTTCAGAGATATCCGCAATGTGTTTCAGAGGTATCTGCATTCACTTGCTTGCAATATGACCGCATGACTGTGTATATATATAGGACACAATCCTTTAAATAGGCCAACCATACAACTGTGTAATAGGCCGACTTGTCCATGGTGAATTAGGCCGACTAGAGTAAGTTTATTCCAGCGTTGATGAGGCATTTTTCCACTACATTTAAAGGTTTTCTTCCATCGTTATTGAATGGTTGTTGTGAGCTTCTTCCACAAGGTTTTGGAGCATATAACTAGACTAGATTTGACACTTAACTCAAACCTAATGGACATCAAGAAGAAGTCCATCTACTTAATAAATCATGCTCATGAAACCCATGAAGCAAATACAACAAAAATATATATTATTTTGACTTCTTCTTTTTCATAAGTACATAATTACATAGTCAACATGAAGACTGACATAGTTACGCTTTTCAATAATACAGTCTTTTCTACAGTCCTTTCTTTCACACTTATTGCAGTCTTGTTTTGTACCTTAGTACAGTCCCTTCTTCACACTGACCATTGTGTTAATCTCACACTTTAACACAGTCCTTCTTCAGTCATAATATTTTCCATGTGTCATGCTTGAAGAAGGCATTGGGACAGCAGGTGACTGCAACTGAGGAGCTCCCACCCACAGATGATGAGGGGCATTTAGTGCTACAGCCAGAGGCCATCATTGACACCAGGGAGAGGCAGCTGCAGAATAGGACAATCAAGGAATACCTGGTGAGATGGAGGAATTTACCAGATGAGGATGCCACTTGGGAGAGTGAGAAAATTTTACAGCATCCATCATTACAGTTGCTTGAGGACAAGCAACGTTTTGGCAGGGAGGACTGTAATATTCCCAATTAGCAACAGCTAATTGGAAATATTAATTTTTGACTACTTTACTTTAATAAAGTTAAGTTAGAAATAAAGTGGGTGAAAGGGACACTTAACTCACACCTAGGATAAAAAGCATTTCCTAAAGTCACTTGGAGACATGATTATTTGGCAGCGTGGGGCCTAGAGGACAAAGTGGCAGCGTGGAGGAGATGTCAGCGTGGGCCCAAGACAGCGCAGAGCTAGAGGGACAGCGTGGCTCAAGGAGACAGTGCAGTTTTGGTGGGGCCTATATGAGAGCAAGGCTCTCCAAGCATAAAAAGGGAGAGAAGCTCCTCATTTGCGCATTCTATTATGCATCTATGATATTTGTCTTTTGACATTAAGCACGCTTTCGCTGTTGAACAAAGTCTGCACGTGTTGTTCAGCACATCAGGTGTCTCCATGCAGAGATCCCAAACTCAACCCCGGCGGACTTCGAGTGAGAAGTTCTATCCTTGATTTTCCGAAGAGAGTTGTAGCAGCCACAGTTGGGATCATTCACTTGCATAGACAGCGCAGTCAATGAGAGGGAGCACGCAGTCTTTGGAGGAGGAGATTCTGGATTGAGGGTTTATCAGGGGATTCAGCCCGAGAGAGTTGGAGAGGGGTTAGCACTTCCCTATTCCATCATTTTGGTAGAGTTGGAGGCCATCTTTTGCAGCAGATCATTCAGGGCCAGCATTCATCACTGGGATAACGTTATACCTCAAGGGAGGTCATTTTCCGAGGTCATCCATTTCCAGAAAGCTCTCTGGGCTTTTCTGGGTATTTGGTGGAGAGCCCATTCCCAAAGTTTCACAATTTTCTGAGGTGGGGAGAAGCCCCAAAGAGTTGATCTATTCCAGCAGGAGCAACAGCACAACACTAGCACCAACAGCTTTGGAGATAACGGAGCCATTGAGGGAGTAGCCATTCCATGATATAGTCTGAGAGTATTTCTACGCTTGCCTAGTGCAAGCCAAGGTGCCATCATTCGGATCACCTTTGTATTCATTTTATCTTTCAGCACTTAATAAAATGGCTCAGTGTTCTCCATGTTTTGTCTTGTTCATACGATGTCTCTCTAGTTGTTGTAGTTTCTTGTTTATGTGCTTTATATTGCTGTTTATTTCTATTCGGAATATTACATCATCCATGATATCAATCTTCAGTAGAGACAAGACGAGATGCAGAGATAGTACATAATGATCATGATGGCATGATGATGGATGGATATTGGCAGAGGTGGAATTCTCCTTAGTTGAGAGGGAGTGTTACAATGTGCAACTAGGGCCAAATTCCACTTTGGGCAGCTCATTGACCTGAGATGATTATTGGACAAAATTCTTCTTTTCAAGAGGACCAAAATCGACCCTAGAAGTACTGAATTTGGACAAGGAGAAATATGTTTTTGATGTCAAGCCCACAAGTGCACATTTGGTCAAGGTCGGCTTGGGGTCAAATTAGACAAATTGATCCCCCTCCAGCGCCTATAAATAAAGGAGACCCTCAACCTCATTTGGCACATCTCACACATATCGTTCTCTCTCATCATCTGATTGGTTCGTACATCTAAGGCAGCTATTCTTCCACACGTCTGAGTTTCTTGGAGCTGATTTGACCTGTGTTGACTTTCTGTTCTAAAGAGACTTTTACCAACATTAACTTTTGGACTTTGAGGGACTGTTTGACTACGCTTTGACAGGAAAGGATCTATACTAGCAGGCCACATTGTTTGGCACAGAAATAGAGAAAGGTGTTGTTTGACTGGGTTTGACTGCAGGCTTGAAGGACTGTTTTGACCACAGGGTGACTTCATCATTTGACCAGGTTTGACCACCATTTTAATGACTGTTTTTGCTGCTGTTTGACCACCAAGGAAGGCCGAGTATCCTTAACTTTGACCGAGCTCAAGAGGAGCTGTTTGACTGTTGTGTTAACCATTGACTGCTGTCTGGTTAGGGCACATTGACAGCCGTTGACTTTTCAGGATTGCAGACTTTCATCAAACTGATCAGATTTGACTTTGACTTCATCAGTTGGATATTGGTTTGGATTATTTGCAAAAGTCAAGTCACGTAGACTTTGACTTTCATCATTGTACTCTATTGGATATTCTCTCTCTGCTGAACATTTGATATTTGATAATAATAAGGATTGATTAAGGGTTTTCTTCCCCCTCTGGGGTTTTTCCCTGGCTTTAGCCAAATATTCGTGTGTTCTCTTGTCTTGACTTGTCTTCTGCATTATATTGTTTATGTTCTATCTACAGTTACTGTCAATGTGAATTAATGGCTTATGTGATTGCTATTGAAATCTAAGTGGAAATTGTCATTGGGCTAATAAACAGACATTGAAGTAATTGCTGCAAACATAGAACATACCATTGTTATCTAAAATTGCCAAGGCTAGATCAGCAGGAGAACATCTTTGTTCTCAATAGACATTGCTTTGTATTTGATCTATTTATTCTCTCAATAAAATTCTACAGCAAGGAGAGGGTTTTCTCAGTTGGGTTTCCCTAGAAAAATTACTGTGTTAATTGTGTGACTGTATCCTTTATCTCTGTTTTCTATTCCAAGAGTGAGAAATTCTGTCTTGGTGAAAAGAAATTCGTTTCAGATTGTTCATCATAGCAGTTGCAGAATTTCAAGGAAACTCTACAATACTTCACCCATTTTTAAGGACTAAATAATTATTTCTCACGGTTACTTATTCTTTGAAGACGGCTGAAGTGCTCACCAAAAACATTGCTCATAAAAATAATATACTCTCTCCAAAACAATTGTGCACAATAACAATATCAATAACATATATTGCTTTTTCAAAGTAAGAGTTAAGTTTGGTTAGAGCAAAGGCTATCAACAACCCTGAGGCGGGTAATCATTTACTGGCAGAGCACTCACCCTTCTTCTCTGGAATTACTTATATGATGTCTCAATAAGGTTGATTAAACAATAGTTGTCTTCAAATATTTGAAGCCCAAAGGGTAAACCCAATCAGTTTGAAGTGTCAATTTCAAGGTATAACGCAAAGAGCCACAAATCCAAATAAACAATTACCGACCTCCCGGCCGTTAATAGCCTTCAGGGTCACCAAACTTTGAATCTTCTTTCCTTTTATATGCTCGATGTTTGGTGGGCCTGAAGGCTATTAATGGCCAGGAGGTCAGTAATTGTTTATTTGAACTTGTGATTCTTGGCAGTACACCTTGAATCTTCTTTCCTTATATATGCTCACCAAACATGAATCATATATATATCAAAAAATAAAGTTTTCCCTACAAAATTTCTTGGAGATTACATTTGACAATCAGAGACTTTTCTCTGAAGTTTATCAATATAATTTTCAAATTTATTGTAAAGAAACTGTTGCATTTTCTAAATTTTTATATGAATTACTTATAAACTGCTGCACATCAATTTAATCTCAAACCTAAACAATTTCTTGGAAATTATATTTGACAATGATAGACTTTTCTCTAAAGCTTGCCAATATAATTTTTCAAATTTATTGTAAAGAAACTGTCGCATTTTCTAAGTTTTTTATACGAATTGCTGATATACATCATTTTAATCTCAAACCTAAAAGCCCTATGTTAAAACCCTGAAGCAATTTGGGAATCAAAGTTTCCAAATTCAAAGAACCAAAACATGGGCAAGATAATTTGGACGAATTCAGATCACTTACGCACTGACTGTGAAGAAAAACTAAAAAGTTTTATTTGTTTAGACTCCCGTTTCGTTGGAATGGGTTAATCAATCTGCTGATGAGCAGTTACACACAGCTCGAGCCTGATCTGAGCTTCCTTGCACTGATGGCGTTTGAGGTTAGTGCCGCCACTAGAGCAGAGAGTGTGAACTGCATCGGCCTGGGAGGGGCACGCGGTAGAAATGAGACAGACTGCGAGGGCGTGTTGTATGTGTTTGCAGAACATGGGTCTCTCAAAATCTCGAAATTTGGCATGGCAGCCCTGTAAAGCCAATATTTTGGATCTGCATTTATTAAGCTCCGTCCCTTCGGACCTCGTAGCCTCTCTAGGATGATTGCTACTCATGGTTATCTATGTACAGATTTAGGTGAATACAAAGACAACAGAACGAAGAAAAACACAATATTCCTTTCTCATGGCCTCCTATTAGGAAAATGGGTACCATAGTTTTAGCTAGTAGATTTAATTTTTGGACTATGTTATTTCTTTAATGAGAATGTGCTCTTTTTTAAAAATGGGTAAGGTGAGAAAATTTGAGGATTTTCACTTATTAGTGTAATATAGTAGTTATATAATGAAATGGTTGGTAAAAATTAATAAGTCGTATTTTAAAAAGCTCATAAAATAATTTAGAAATTCTAGTAAGAATACAAAAAAAATTGGCAGAAATTTTTGAAAATCTGGATTATAGTTGTCAATTTTCAGTATTTTGGATGCTCCAGGGGTTTTTGATGGTGTTGAATCCATTTTCACCATCAAAAGAATGATTCAAACACTCCAACTCTTTGATTTTTTGAAAAAAAAATTACTAGATTCCGGCAAAAACTTGTCGTTCGGGCTATTCTGTGGCGTCGATAAACAACTCCATTAATAAACATTTTGAGTGTATAGATTTTTACAATTAGAATTTAACAACATTTATATTGTTATGTATTTTTTTTTATAGAGAAATTGTGTATCTTGTTCAAAGCGATCTATGTTTTGGGTAGATAATCCATCTGTCATCAAGGACATATAATCTATTTGTGAGAGCGTGAAATTGTTATAAGAAAAGATAGGGTATCGAAAAAGTTTCGATATTATCTCGTTTCTTAGAGTCATGATGACATATGGGGACCCATCTTTCTTTAGAGGATTTGCAGAATATTTACATAGTGGAGATTTATCGAAATCCCACGAAATGGACACACTCATTGTCAAGTGATAAGACACTAAGTATTGTCAAGATCTGAGTACATGTAGTGGCCTACCATGCTTCCAGCTTAGTAGTCATCAGTATAATAATACAGATCCATAATATCTGGCAAATCATGGGCTTCAACGTGTGGTGGCATGCAATTGTAGCAAGGGAAGAAAGGGGATCTAAACATACCACTGGGTCGCAGAATGTGCCATAAAATTGTGTCTTATCTTGATATGTAGGCAAGTCAAGTGGTTCATGCTTAATCATCTTTAGCACTTCAAATATATATTCTAGTTTGAAACAAAACCAAGCTTCAGATTGTGTTGCAGTTCTATTGTCTTCTTGAAGGTAATCGATAAACTCATGGTGTTTAATGTGGTTGAAGTTTGGACCTCTAGGACACCAATCGTGCAATAAGATCTTGAACCATAAGGACCATGGTGTGTATGGGTTCACATAAATTAACATTCAAACATGATCGAGACATCTCTAGCATGTTTAACATACTATAATATATTACAATAATCCCTATAACTAATCCATGACTCATACAAACATATATACCTGTGTCCCTCATGTGGTGCAAGCCTAATGGCTCAGTGATACACCGTAGGAGACTCTCTAAAATACCACACATTACGTCTATGACTATACATACCATTGATCCATTTTAACAAAATATGTTCATAGGTCGAACTAGCCTTGACAGACTCTATAATACAATTAAAATAATACTTGATTGTATACTTATTACAAACAAGAACCCAATGAAACATAGGTGGAGGAGAATAAGGTGGTGTAGAATATGTTCTCAAGCTTGATGCCATCATTTTTATCTCTCTTTTGGGAGATGCTTCTCTAATAAGAAGATCAACTAAGCAATTGTGTTTCCCTCTTTTGTACTCAGGGATAAAATCAAATCCATCCAACCAAAGACTCCATCGTAATATTTATTGTTTCCTTGCTCAAGTAGTCTCTCGTTTGACAACATACTAGCCATATGCTTCAAATATGTTCTAACTATGAACTTGATTAGTTTTAAGAATAATATGAAGTGTTTAATTCCATTCTTGACAACTATAATATATGTGTAACAATGGAAACCTCAAGCCTACATCCTTGAAACATCCCAAGGCATAAACACATACTTCTTCCCTTTGTGTATGCTTTTGTAATAATACTCCTGCCCAAACTTCATTTTTAGCATATGTCTCAAGGATAAATGGCAAGTTTTGAATCTTTTGCTTAATTATTTGAACAAATTTTGTTTGTTGAGATTGCAACAAGATGATGAGCTTCGTGAAAAGAGTCGCCTTCACTAAGTGGGCCTGTAGGCTATTTTTGGCGCAAGTCTATTTTTAGACTATGTCTATTTTTAGACATGTCGATCATATTCTATGAGTTGCAGGATGTTATTTGTGGATGGTTGGTCAAGTTGGAAAAATAGATGGACTTCTATTTTTAGAAATATTGGGCGGAATTTATTTTTAGATTGTCAGTCTAAAAATAGATATGTCGAATATTATTAGCTCTTAATAATATTTGGACTATAAACATTATCTTATTCTCTTGGAGCACTTCAGTTAAGTGCACAGATGTGGCACAAGAGCTGACAGAAGGAATTACGCTATTCCTGAGGGTTGAGTGGAGCTATTGCATGGAGACTTCAGTTAGAACTCATGTGACAGAGTTTGGTGGAGTTATTGAGGTAGTTGATGGAGTTGTGTTCAGTTTAACTGAGTTAAACATAGTTGAGCTAGTTGTATCTAGTCCAACTGATTGATACACTAGTGAGAGTGGTGTGAATTAATTATTAATTAATTCACTAATTATTAACTCATTAATCAACTAAAGAATACATCAGTTAACTACAGTGCATGGACAGTTTCAGTGGAGACCGGTGAAGAGGTAGGTGAAAGAGCAGTGTGACTATCAGTTGTGACTATAGTGTTGCATGATTTGCAACACACAGTGGTTGGAGATGCCAATGAGGATTGCGTGAGCAAGGCTAGACCAATTCGAGTTCATTCAGAGCCATTCTTCAGCAATGATTGCGCAGTAGAGGCAGGCTAGCAGGTGGCAGAGATTGGAGCATGAGATTTGCTAGATCGGACCTGATTAGTGTGTAGCAATTGGAGATTGTACTGAGAGCTTTTGAGGAGCTTTGTATGATGATTGTTACATGATCTCTATGACATATAATATACAGATAGTTGGGGGTTTTCAGCTTTAAGCTTTCCCATAAAATATTGTGTTCATATGTGTGAATGTTTATGGTTTTAATGTGCGCATGTGATTGTTTTTATTTCCGCAATTAATGATCAGTGGTAGAAGAGATTCTGTATTGTGCATGAAGTCAAATAGTGTATGATCAAGAGAATATTACACATATAACATATTAGTTATATAATTTCTACATGGTATCAAAGCGATATTGATCATTGGAGCAATTGCAAAGCATTGAAGCAGTTGATTTTTTTGCTAGTGGAATTCGAATTTGCGGTAGTGTTTTCTTGGTGTCGAAGTTGAGATGTCTTTCAACGGATTGCGATTGGAGTATGCCCTTGAGGGAAGCTCGAATTATATTGCATGGAAGGACAGGATTGAGGCAGTGCTGGAGGATAATGGGTTGAAGGAGTTCATAGATGCAGAAATTCCAAAACCTACTTCTAGTGATGCTGCCGAACTTGACGCATGGCAAAAGAAGACATGAGAGTGTCGAAGGATTCTGTTGGAAGGTGTGAAGGATCACATAGTGTCCAACCTTCATGGCAAGGCTTCTCCATTATTGATGTGGAAAGCTTTGATAGACTTATTCCAAAGAAAGAGCGACCAGGGGAAGTTGGCGCTCAAGGATAGACTCAGAAACATAAAAATGGAGAAAGGCAACAGTATGCCTAAGTACCTCACGAAGTTCATCCAATGCAGGGATGAGCTGGGAAGTGTGGGGGTTACTGTTGATGACAAGGACTTGGTGAGATTGGCTCTCCTTGGGCTTCCCAAGAGTTGGCATTCCTATCAGGACTCTGTCAATGGTCGGGAGGAATTGCCAGGATGGGAGCGACTTTGGTCGGATCTTGTGCAAGAAGAGATAAGGCGGAGTACCAGGGACGGATCTTCATCGAAGAGTGCAGATGAAGAAAATTGTGCTTTGGCTGCCAAAGCAAGGAAGGGGAAGAGCAAGAAGAATGTTTCTCAATCCGGTGCGAAAGGCAAGAAGCAGGACATGTCCAAGGTGAAGTGCTTTCACTGTCACCAACATGGACATTACGCCACTAATTGTCCACAGAAGAAGAAAAATAAGCAGATTGCTGGATCTGCAGCTAGAGAGGCCTTAGCCTCGCAGTTTGAGCTGGATTTTTCGCTGATCGCATGCTTGGTCTCAAGTATGATGGGTTCAGTGTGGTTTCTTGATAGTGGTGCTTCTTTTCACATGATCAAAGACAAATATTTGTTTACTGATCTGGATGAGAAAGATCTTGGAGTGCACATCGAGATGGGCGATGATGGTAGATACAGTGCGACTGGTATCGGTACCATTTCCTTTGAGAGGGAGTCTGGTAACCCTTCGTATTGAAGGAAGTGATTCATGTTCCAGGATCGAAGAAGAATCTTATCTCTGTGGCTATGTTAGAAGACAAGGGATATGATGTTGTCTTTAGCGAGGGAAAGGCTTTCCTGCTCAGTAAGGCAACTGGTGAAACCCGAAGGATAGGGGTTCGAGTTAAGAACCTTTATCAATTGCAGGTAGATGGCTACGCAGCAATAGCAGGCAAGGCAGAAGGAGTGGTGAGCCGGGATGAGGGTGAGTTATGGCACAAGAGATTGGGCCATCTTGACCATGGTGCTTTGAAAATTTTGCAGCAGATTTCTACGGGGCTTCCCAAAGGTACACTTGCGCAGTCAGATTAGTGCAAGGGATGTACTTTGGGAAAATTTGTGAAAGCCACCTTTCAAGAGAAGGATAGTTGCGCCACGACGATCCTTGAGAGAATTCACACAGACGTGTGTGGACCTTTCTCAGTAGCTTTGACAGCAAAGCACAGGTACTATGTGATATTTGTTGATGATTTTTCTCGGAAGTGCTGGATCTTCTTAATGCAGAAGAAGAGCGAGACATACTCAAAGTTCTGTGAGTTCAAGGCACTGTTTGAGAAAGAATCGGGGAAGCAGGTGAAGGCTCTTAGGAGCGACAATGGTGGTGAATTCATCTCTAGCAAAGAGACCCTAGTAGCTGTGCTGCGTAAGGAATTCTTAGAGAGCTCATAAAGACCCCGCAAACCCTAATGCCAGGCATCCGTCGCCGAGCGAAAGAACAAAGACGTGGGTGCCGCACGGCGATGTTGCATGATCGTGGCCTTCCCATACACTCGTGGGTCGAGGCACAATACCGCGGTTTATGTGCAAAACATTGGTCCTCGTCAGGATACTTGGATTCAGCGATGGGTGCCTGTTATGCTCCGGTAAGAAGCCTGATATTTCTCATTTGAGGATTTTTGGTTCACCTGTTTACATTCATGTGATGAAGGATGCCAGGAAGAAGCTGGAGTCGACTGCAAAGGTTGGGATATTTTTGGGGTACACTGATACACCCCACAACTATCATGTGTATTTTCCAGACAGTCGGAATACTGTTGTGCGAAGGGATATCAAATTTCATGAGGAGAAAGCCATGAAGTGTTCACTTGAGAGGGAGCCACACTTGCATGCAGATGAGGAGCTATTAGTTCCTAAGGATGAGCCTCAGGATGTGGATCAGCCACAAGAGGAGGTTCATGGAGTGGTAGAGACCACTCATGCAGCACCAACCATCAGAGGGTGGAAGCGCACTACAGAAGCTGAGCGACTGATTCAGGATGCAGAGAAGATTGTAGGAGCACCTACATCATAGCACAGACAGAGACAATCACCTGACCGGTATACTGGATACATGGTTCTTATGAGCAAGTGTATCATGACAGAGCCATCCTCTTTTGAGGAAGTTGTGGAGGACCCTGCATGGGTAGATGCCATGGTGGAAGAGTATGATTCAATTGTCAGAAACAGTGCATGGGATATTGTCCCAAGCCCAGAAGGTAAATCAGTGGTGGGTTCGAGATGGATCTACAAAGTGAAGCAAGCAGCTGACGGGAGTGTGGAGAAGTACAAGGAAATATTTTTTGCCTGAGGTTTCTCACAGATTGAGGGGATCGATTATGAGGAAACCTTTGCACCTGTCACAAGGTATTCTTCTATACGGACGATTCTTGCTCTCTCAGTGCAGATGGGGTGGCACATTCATCAGATGGATGTGAAGACTGCGTTCCTCAATGGAGTGATTGAGGAGGAGGTGTACATAGATCAGCCCAAAGGTTTCAAGATCTTCAGTAGCGAGTCGCATGTGTGCAGGCTCAAAAGAGTGTTGTATGGGTTGAAACAAGCACCTCGTGCTTGGTAAACACAAGAAGACAATTATTTCACCGGACTTGGATTCTCCAAGAGTGAGGCAGATCTGAACCTATACCAGATTGTGGTAAAGGGTAAGTTGTTGATCATTGTACTTTATGTAGATGATTTGATTCTGACAGGTGATGAACTGTTGATACACTCATGCAAGGCTGATCTTGCAAAGGAGTAGGACTTGGGCCTCCTTCATTATTTCCTGGGATTGGAAATTTGGCAGCGTAGTGATGGATTGTTTATGTCTCAAGGCAAGTATGCCGAGGAGATACTGGAGAAGTTTAACATGCATTGCTGCAAGCCTATTGACACTCCTCTTCTTGGTGGATGGAGGAAAGAGGATGCTACATCGGCAGAGGTAGTGGATGCCACTGTTTACCGACAGTTGGTGGGGTCGCTTATGTATCTAGTCAATACACGACCTGATATATGCTACGCTGTTAACCAAATTTCACAAGCTATGGTTAAGCCTACCAAGCTCTTTTGGAAGGAATGCAAGCATGTATTGAGATATCTCAAAGGCACATTATTGAGGAGGTAAATCCCCTCTGCGGACAGAGGCGATCCCTACTAGCCCAGCAGGGGTCTAGCAACAATCATCAAATGATACAGCGCAAGTTCCTAATTGCGAATAAATGAGCCAATGATGGAGGCCTACCTGGAGTCCAATGCTATGATCCGTAGAAGAGACAGCGTTCCCGTTCCTCAGCCTCGGCAGATCACGATCTTCGTGAATGGACACCTGCACATGCAAGAAACAACACGAATACATGCATAAAATCCAGAATATGCAACTATATATCAGTCAGAAAGGATATAACTCATCATCATCATAAGTGAAAAGCAGAGTGGAACCATAACCAGTAGTCATTCATTAATAAACAATCGAAAGAGAGTACAACCAATGTTCTGACGCTGCGGTCTCCTTCGGAAGGGTCTCCAGTCGTTCACGTCTCGCAAAGCTCGCCAGGGAAGGGACAAGCCTCTCTAGAGTCTCTCGACGATGGTCTCCTTGCTTGAGTCGACCTTAAGGGAAGAATGAGGGCTCTTGCAGCATGAAGGCTCTTGGGAATTTGGAGATTCAAAGCTTAGGCACTTCAAGACTAGCTTGCAATGGAAATGAGCAAGCTTTTATAGATGGAGGAAGGGGAGTTGGGATCCCTATAATTGTGGGATTGGCCCTATCATCAAGGAAGCTTCCATGAGAGGTGGCAAACCACTTCCTCTCTATGGAAATCCGTAGCCAAACGTCCCAACTCAAGATAGAAATCAGTCCAGGAATTTGTTAGGATGAAACTTCTGCCATCTTATTTTAAAAAACACTCCTTAAATTGGCTGGCGCGACTGCGACTCTGAGACAGAGTGCCAATTGGCGCGCCCTCTTTGAAGGATTTCCCCCATTGGCGCGGGTATTAAACTGGTTACCCGCGCCAATGCAAAAAGAGGTGTTTTTAGGGTTTTTCAGCAGGCGATGTCTTCAGGGGGATGAAAGTACATGTTCAAGGGAATGCCATGAAAGTATTTTCAAGTTATATCACTGCTCACAGGTCACAAAATAAGCCCTCCAATATGCGAGACGGGGAATGGTAGGGACGGTGACAAATTATTGTGTGACACACATCGGGATATGGATTATGGTACAGACAGTTGGATGAGGTGAATCTGTGTGGCTTCACGGATGCAGATTGGGCAGGGAGCCCAACGGACAAAAAGAGCACATCTGGAGGGATTTTCAGTATCGGGTCGACAACAGTTTCTTGGTAAGCGAGAAGTAGAGATCCGTGGCACTCGCCCGCAGAGGCTTAGCATATGGCAACAGTTGGCTGCATGCGAGGCTATATGGATGAGGAAGATCCTGGTCGGTTTGTTCGGTTCTCATTTAGATCCCACGGTGATATATTGTGATAATCAGAGTTGCATTAAACTCTCGGTTAATATAGTATTTCATGATAGATCTAAAAACATTGACATCCGGTACTACCATATCAGAGATTGTGTGCAGCGGAAGATCATGTTGCTTTCTTACATTCCTACAGAGGATCAGGATGCAAATATTCTGACGAAGGCACTCACCAGGAGCAAATTCGAATACCATAGAGATAGGATCGGGGTGGCAGATAATCCCTATCTTGTTGAGAGGGAGTGTTGAGATTCAACAAGATGATGAGCTTAGTGAAAAGAGTCGCCTTCACTAAGTGGGCCCGCAGGATATTTTTGGTGCAAAGTCTATTTTTAGACTATGTCTATTTTTAGACATGTCGATCATATTCTATGAGTTGCAGGATGCTATTTGTGGATGGTTGGTCAAGTTGGAAAAATAGATGGACTTCTATTTTTAGACATATTGGGCAGAATTTATTTTTAGATTGCCAGTCTAAAAATAGATATGTCGAATATTATTAGCTCTTAATAATATTTGGACTATAAACATTATCTTATTCTCTTGGAGCACTTCAGTTAAGTGCACAGATGTGGCACGGGAGCTGAGAGAAGGAATTACGCTATTCCCGAGGGTTAAGTGGAGCTATTGCATGGAGACTTCAGTTAGAACTCATGTGACAGAGTTTGGTGGAGTTATTGAGGTAGTTGGTGGAGTTGTGTTCAGTTTAACTTAGTTAAACATAGTTAAGCTAGTTGTATCTAGTCTAACTGATTGATACACTAGTGAGAGTGGTGTGAATTAATTATTAATTAATTCACTAATTATTAACTCATTAATCAACTAAAGAATACATCGGTTAACTACAGTGCATGGACAGTTTCAGTGGAGACCAGTGAAGAGGTAGGTGAAAGAGCAGTGTGACTATCAGTTGTGACTATAGTGTTGCATGATTTGCAACACACAGTGGTTGGAGATGCCAATGAGGATTGCGTGAGCAAGGCTGGATTTTGGAGTTCATTCAAAGCTATTCTTCAGCAGTGATTGCGCAGTAGAGGCAGGCTAGCAGGTGACAGAGATTGGAGCATGAGATTTGCTAGATCGGACCTGATTAGTGTGTAGCAATTGGAAATTGTACTTAGAGCTTGTGAGGAGATTTGTATGATGATTGTTACATGATATCTATGACATATAATATACAGATAGTTGGCGGTTTTCAGCTTTAATTTTTCCCATAAAATATTGTGTTCATATGTGTGAATGTTTATGGTTTTAATGTGTGCATGCAATTGATTTTATTTCCGCAATTAATGATCAATGGTAGAAGAGATTATGTATTGTGCATGAAGTCAAATAGTGTGTGATCAGGAGAATCTCGGATGTTTAACATATCAGTTATATAATTTCTGCATTGTCATTGTACAAGTCCATGCTACACCTTGTTTAAGTTTTTTTTGTAATATTTTAACAGCTTTGGCCTAATTTTGAAAGAATTTCTTGATGTAATTGAGGCTTCCTAAGAACCTTTGCAACTATCTTTTGTCATTAGTGATATTAGCAAACTTTGATAGTGCCTTCAAAACATGTTCTTATAACTCAACTCTACCTTAGAATAATATCAATCCAATATTTTCGACCTTGGTGTAGGAAAATTCAAGATTTGTCTTATTGAGCACAATGCCACGCTTGTAAATTCTATCATAAACATGTTGGAGATGAATTTTGTGTTGATTTAAATCATAGGAACAAATTAAGAGAATCACTATAGATATTAATGAAATCAAGAGCTCTAAAAATGTATTCCATTCTTTTTTGGAACTCGAATGGAGCATTCTTGAGTCCAAAAGGCAACACTTGCCATTGATATTGACGAGGTGGAACAACAAACCTAGTTTTGTATGTGTCACAAGCCTTTACACCAATTTTTTAGATCCACTTTTAAGCTCAAATTTGTTAAATGTGTTATTATTGCTTATCTTTTGAAACAAGGCTTCTTTGCTTGGTAGTGGATACCTGATTGGCATTAAATACTTATTCAAGGCTCTGTAATTTATCACTGTCATGTGTTTACCTCTTTTCTCCTTAGAATTTTTATTGACGTAAAAATCATGACATGCCCAAGGACTCCGACTGGACACAATTAGCTTTCTTTATAGTAACTCTGATATCTCATTTTTTCACATTTCTAGTTCTCGTGGAGAAATTTGATTAACTAAAGTTTTTTTGGGTGTTCCTGCATAATTCTCTTTGTAGGGAAAATCAACAAAGTACTACTCTCTTTTATAGAAAGCATTAGGGTACTTAGATGTGCAGTTCTTTTCAAACTTAAATTTGATGTTTTGTATGTGTTCAAAGCTATGTGTTTCAACATACTTGATTATCTTGTTGATTTTGCATAGCCTCTACAAAGAAATATCTACAACATCATGTGCCACATATGTAATTCTTGTAACATAGTTTTGTTGTCCATTTTGATTGCTTTTCCTTGTACATGAAATGTAACATATTTTGGTTTTACAATCAAGGGCACATGTCTTCTAACAAAATATTTTCCTAATAGCAAATCGCTACTTTTATCAAAATTGTTCAAATTTACAGAGACCGAAACTACATTTAACATTATGGGAAAATCTAGAGCAATAGCTTTAATAGTTAGCAGTGTTTTATTCATAGCGTTGAATTGCAAATTTGTTGGTTGTCAATAATAGGAGGGTATTGCATTGTGATTTGCACATGAATTCATTGCTCATGTGTTAAGTTTTGCATCAAACATGTATGGCTTGTATAATTTTACTTGTATCCCAATTGTAAAGATAATTATATCTTCAAATCCAATCATATGGGGGGTTATCTATAAACATTGCATGTTATTCTTGCATATTCTCATATCCCCACTGTAAAGATAATTATATCTTCAAATCCATTCATATGGGGGGCTATCTATAAATATTGCATGTTCTTCTTTCATATTCTCATTCTTGTATGCTTCGTCTCTGAAAAAATATTTTATTTTTGTTGTAACCATGGCATCTTTATATTATTGCAGTTTATTTACTTTTTCAACAACCCTTTTTTTATCCTCCTTTACAAACATTAAGATTTTTAGGATCAACTTTTTCTTCTCTTCAATAGATGTTTCTATTTTTTTTATTTCCTACGCAAGTGCAATAATTGGGTCTTCTACCTCCTCTTCCTCTATCCAGTCTAAAGTAGGGACTAACATTTTATAGCAATGTATCTTCTTTGATGAAGAAGTCTTGGTTCTTTATTTTGTATTTTTCTAGGAGAGCTCATTTTGTCAAATAAGAGATAGAAATTGAACTTTTTGGTTCATCAGCAGGATAACAATCATCAAGGTTCACCATGTTGGGCTATGTGAGATGACTGAATTTGGATTGGAGGTCAAGAATACATGCATTATATCTCCATTTTTGGAGACAATCATAAGGGGTGAGAATAGAAAACCTCTGCTGAAGTTAGGAAATCTCATTTTCTATGGAAGTAAGTGTTTCATAACGAAAAATTTTAATATCTAAAATAAAACCAATAGTAGATACATCAGATTGAGTGTTAGGTCCCTATAATACCAGTGTAGCACCCATATTGTTATTTTTGTGCCCCATAGAAGCCTATTATTATTATTGGTGTGCCCTTACATTATTATTGTTATGTAGACCCTAATTATATTTTGACCCCTTAGACTCCTATATATACCAAGTAGGTTTTGTCATTTGAATCATCCAATAAATGTTCATTTATGTGATGTAAAAGGATGTTTCCCCCTCGAAGAGGCTTATTTTCAAGTCGTTGATCTATCTTTTCTTATGTTTTGTGATATGGTTACATAAAATTTGGTATCAGAGCTCTGGATCCTACAGTTTCTCTACTTCAAACAAACTATCTTGGAATTTTTGCTATAATTTTTTTTTTTCTATGAGGCTTAAGAAGCTAAAATTTCTACCACAGGGATTTGAAATCTTAATAAACATCGTGTAAAACGTATATACCTTGGTTCAGTATATTTTCTGAGATATTTTCCAAGGAAGTTAGGGTTTTTGCATGCTCCAAAATTCAGTCTCAAATAGGTGTCCCGAGGGAAATCCTCATAACTTTATCTTCAAACATTGGATTTGAATTTCATAAAAAGTGACAAAAATTGCACATAATTTGTATCATTTTCAAGGCCTAAGGTTAAAAAAATGACATGTGGCATACCATACAAGTTCGCTCTATTGAACTAGTCCATAATCAGGTCATCGTGGGAGATTTGGTATAAATCATCTTGAAGAATCCAATCTTGGCCTAACTAGTGGGGTTGGAATGAAGACACATAGATGGCCACCTCAAGATGCAATTTCAGACCTTAGGAGGCCGAAATTACAAAGATACAATAGTTTCAAGATCGAGCTCCTAAAGCAAGAAAAAAGTGTGTATTTTTTTAAAAATTTGCATAGCTTTTGTTTGAAAAAACAGTTTGAAGTTATTCAAAGGGCATATTCAAGCATAGATATCATTATTGGTTCTAATATGCCCCGAAAAAAATAAATAAAAATTAATGGATACACCTAGTCAGCCAATAGAAAGCTCTAGTATGACGCATGAAGAAGAGGAAGAAATGCAACATGATATATCAAAATTATGAGACAAAGTGCAATAAATTTCGCTTAGGAAAAGAGTAACAAAAAATGAACTGAAGCTAAGATGGATGGCTTGAAGAATGGTTTAAAAGTATATATGAAAGGTTTGAAGGATGGTTTAAAAATATAAATGAAAAGGGACTTGGAAGGTTTGAAAAAGTTGCTACAAAAAGTGCTTCCTAGTGGTGACAAGGTGCTCCATGAAAATCATGATAAGGATAAAAGGAATATGAATTATGATTTTCAAGACTATGATAGTGGGTTGATGATTAACCACATTCCAAATATCAATATGAGGAAATTTGATGGCAAGGATCCGTTAACATGGATACTACAGATGGAGCAATTCTTTGATCTACACAATTTGCAACACACACAAAAGGTACACATTGTGTCTTTATTTTTAGAACCCAATCAATTTTTATGTTATCGATGGATTTTTTCTCGTAAATCACTACTCACCTAGACAATTTTTACGGAGGAATTGATAACACATTATGAGGATACAAAGAGTGATACCTTCTTTAGCCAAATGATAAATCTCAAACAAAAGGGTTCAATTGGGGAGCACATCGAGGACTTCCAAAGATTGAATATCAATATAACTGATATTCTAGAGGAGCATCTTATTGATGTCTTCATAGGGACTTTAAAGGATAACATCCAACATGAGGTTCGTCTTTGGTAACCTAAGTTATTGGAGAATGCATTTAGGGTGGCAAGAAAAGTTGAAAGTGAAATTCTAACAACAAGGAGTTCTACCACTCACAACTATAAAGATGGAAATGTTGTTGTTTCTAGCTTCTCACAACCTACAAGGTTGACATCACAACAACTTGAGGAAAAAAGAGAAAAAAAGGATTTGTTACAGTTGTGATAACAAATACACTAAAGGTCATAAGTGTGCTGAGAAGAAATTATTTTACATAGATTGTGAAGAGGAGGAAGAAAAGGAACAAGAAACATCAAAAGACGAAGATATACATCAGGAACCAACCCCAAGGGTTGAAAAATAATAAATGAATATTACCATATATTTTAATGCATTGGCGGGAATTATCACTCCTCAAACTCTCAAGATAGAATGATATATCAAGAAGAAAAAGGTAATAGTGGTGATTGGTTTAGGCAGTATTCATAATTTTATTCATTGTCAGATAGCTAAGGATTTGAATTCATTTCTATACTCAGCACCAAAGTGTCAAGTGATGGTTGCAAATGGAGGGACTATAAATTGCTTAAGGAAGTGCCATAATATCAATATAACCATGGGGGAATATGTATTGAATAGGTCAATGCTTTCCATTCCAATGGATGGTGTAGATGTTGTATTAGGAGTCCAATGGTTACAATCTTTGGGGACGATAACTTTTAATATACAAGAAATTTTCTGGAATTTTTTCTCGGAAGGAAAGGAAATTGAATTAAGGGGTATCATAGGGAAACCTGGGAAGATAATTAGCTCTAATTACATGACAAATATTTTGAATAAGGAACACCAAGGGGTAATTGCACAATTATGTTTACTATATGTTTTCAAATGCCTAAGTCATCCATTTATCTATATCTCCAATCATTCCAAGGTATTTGAGACTCTCAAATATCTCCAACCTATTCACAATCATGATAATTCTATTCACTTGATTCCAGGAAGTGTTCCTCCAAACATTATACCTTAGAAATATCCTTATGTCTAGAAGAGTGAAATTGAACGCATGGTTGCATAAATGTTAGAGGCAAGTATAATTAAACCTAGCCAAAGTTCTTTCTCTTCTCCAGTAATATTGGTGGATGGGAAGGATGGATCATGGCATATGTGTCTGTATTATAGAGAGCTCAATAAGCTCACTAATAAAGAGAAGTTTCCCATTCATGTCGTTGATGAATTGTTGGATGAACTGCATGGAGCAGTTTACTTCACAACGTTAGATCTTCGTCTGGGATATCATCAAATTAGAATGAAGAAAAAAGACATTCTGAAAACAACATATATAAGTCATGAAGGTAATTATGAATTTTTGGTCACGTATTTTTTCCTTACTAATGCACGTTCCACATTTCAAGGTTTGATGAATTCCATTTTTAAACCCTTCCTTAGAAAAAATGTGTTAATATTTTTTTATGGTATACTAATCTATAGCAAGTCCTAGAGAGATCATGTTCAACATGTTGACAAGGTGCTCAAATTATTAGAGGATAAAAAATTGTATGCAAAATCCTCCAAATGTTTCTTTGGAGTACAAGAAGTGGAATATTTAGGTCATATTATATCCCACAAGGGTGTTAAGGTAGACCCTAACAAAATTAAAGCCATCAAGGAATGGAAAATCACCACAACCTTGAGGCATCTTCAAGGATTTCTTGGTTTGGCAGGGTATTGTTGCAAATTTGTTAAGAATTATGCAAAGATAGCAGCACCTATAACAACATTACTTAATAAAGATGCATTTTTTTGGATTCTGAAAGCAACTAAGGCCTTTGAACATATTAAAGAGGAAATATGTCAAGCTCCAATATTAGCTACACTAGACTTCACAAAACCTTTATTTTGGAATGTGATGCTTCAGGAAATGGCATTGGTATTTATTTGATGCAAGAATGAAGACCCATTGCTTTTGAAAGTCGTCCAATTAAGGGAAAGTATTTACAAAAACCTATTTATGAAAAAAGAAATTTTGACAATACTACATGCACTGAAGAAATGTCGCCCTTACCTAATGGAAAGACACTTCAAGGTAAAAAAATATCATGATAGTCTTAAATACTTCTTGGAACAAATATTATCTTCAAAAGAGAAACAAAAATGGGTCACAAAGAAGTTGGGATGTGACTTTGATCATTTACGAAAAAGGGAAGCAAAATTTTGTTGTAGATGCACTCTCAAGAAGGGATGCGGATGTTGAAGCATTGCTCTGTGTCATTTCTATTATCCAACTTGATTGGAAGACTGAAGCAATGTATCGATAGAAGAAGGATGAAGAGGTATGAACACTCATTCAAAAGTTACAACAAGTTCTCAATGCATTTGATTCATTTATTTGGAAAAATTATTCATCGTGGTAAACATATCGCTTATATATATGTAATAACTCCCAACTTAAATAAAATTTTCTTTTGGAATTGCACACCTATCCTACAAGAGGGCACTCAATATTTTTCAAAGCTTACCACAAGGTGAAGAAGGAATTTTTTGGGGATGGACTTAATTCTGATATTCAAAAGTTTGTGGCAGAATTTTTGGTTTGCCAACAAAATAAAGTTGAGATAATTAAAACCCCAGTCTTTTACAACCATTGGCCATTCAAAATCAGCATTGGGAAGAGGTATCAATGGATTTCATCACATTTTTACCCAAGTTTTAAGGAAATATTGTCATCGTGGTGGTAGTTGATATAGTTTCCAAGTATGCACACTTTTGTGCACTATCTTGTCCTTTCAAAACCAGTACAATCGCTACTGCATTTATGGAAACAATTCAAAGGCTACATGGAAACCCAAGGATTATTGTAAGTGATAAAGATCCCATTTTCACTGGAAATTTTTGGACATAAATATTTTCTTGTCTTGGTACTCGATTAGCTCATAGCTCATCTGATCATCTTCAATTTTATGGGAAAACTGAGATAGTGAACAAATGTTTGGAAGCATATCTTTGTTTCTTTGTATTTGATAAACAAACACAATGAATCAAGTGGTTACCCCTGGAAGAATGGCAGCATAACACTTCCTTCCATACAACAACAAATATGACCTCATTTATGGAGCTTTATGGATACCATCCACTGTCCATCACATCGTCTTTAAGAGACAATTCTAAGGTTCAAGTAGTGGAAGATCACATTGATCATCAACAACAAGTTCTCTAACTCTTAAATGATAACCTGACTCTAACATAGAATCGAATTAAAGAACAGACATATCAAAATCTCAGCGAAAGAAGTTTTTATGTGGGCGATTAGGTATTTATACGACTATAACCATACAAAAAAATCTCCCTCAAGCAAGCTAAGAAGGATAATAAATTATCACCCAAGCACTATGACCCTTACAAGGTGTTGCAAAAGATTAGTACTATGGCATACAAATTGGAGTTGCCTGCATCTTCGCGAGTACACCCAATTTTCCTTGTTTCATGCTTAAAGAAGGTTATAGGTGACAAGGTTCCAGTTCAAACTGTATTGACAAAACTTGACAAGGAAGAAAAAATCATATTCGAGCCCAAAGCAATCAAATATTAAAGAATTTGACAACTACGTGACAAATTAATTTCGAAGTATCTCCTTAAGTGGAAGAACTTACATATTGAAGACTCCATGTGGTAGGATGAGTATTTTATTTAAAAGTATCTATAAATACTCAAGCATTAACGACAACACTTTTTTGAAGGATAGGGGCATGTTAGGTCCCTATAATACTAGTGTAGCCCGCATATTGTTAATGTTGTGCCCCATAGAAGCCCACTATTGTTATTTTTATGCCCTTACATTATTATTACGTAGGCCTTAATTATATTTTGACCCCTTAGACTGCTATATATACCAAGGAGGTCTTGTCATTTGAATCATCTAAGAGTTGTTCATTTATATGATGTGAAAGTAGGTTTCCCCCTCTAAGAGGATTATTTTCAAGTCATTGATCTATCTTTTCTTCTGTTTGTAATCTAGTTATATAACAGTTAGAACTAGAAGGAGAGTTGGGTAAGTCAAAATTATGAACATAGACATTTGATGAATCAAAATATGAATTTATAATAGAGATATATTCATTATCATCATTAGGGCGTGGAGAGGGAATGGGTTCATGTTTAGGAGGATTGTATATAGAGGAGAAAAGTTCAAACTTTTTTTGTTGATGTTCACTTTTTTGTCATAGAGGACATTTTCCTGCGCAATATCCTACCTTGTGGAAGATATAACAAGTGCAAAGCCTAGAATTGGAAGGTTTTTTCCTTCTTTGAAAGTATGACTTCTATGGTTTAGAGCCATGAAAATTTTTGCGAGAAAAAAATGAGCGGGTTGTTTTCTTGGTGGAACAATGCTCATAATCACAAACACCATTGTTAAACACTATCTGCTTCTTAATAGTCATAGCAATTTTCTTCCCCATATATTATGTTTGTAGGGTATATATGATTTTTTCTTATAGTCTCATGTCTATGGTCAGATATGTCTATATCTTAAACTTCAAATATTTCTCTCACCAATTCTGGAATCTTTCCAAGCATTGTAGGTAGATATTTTGTAATATAATCAACATTATCAGAATCTTACAACTTATATAATAGATCTTGCATGATACAAAGAATTCAGACAATTTATTCAAATTACAAAGTCGTTGGCTCATAAAGAGATCAACATAATGTTGTGTATCAACTTTCTTGTCACCATAGAGTTTATGAATAACTCCCTTAGTTATTTCTCCAATAGGCTTATCATTATTCATGATTTATAATTTATCTTTTTCATATAATCATGTCCATCAAAGCTCAAGGTTACCTATAAATCCCCATGTGATTCTTAAGGCCAACTCTACCTAATTGACTCTATTTTTTAATATTGATTTCCAGGTTTTATCCCATGTGTTCCATTTTTGGATTAACATCATAATTTCAACTTTAAATTTGTAGTTGAAATTTTTCATTGGGCTTGGATCTATATTTTCTCGGCTTAAGATAGGGTAATTTTCTGAGCCTTTAGGGTCATAAGGACCTTTTTGGCTTGCTTTAAATTTGGCATTACACCATTTTTACTATTCAGATTCAAAAGGTTTTCCTCCAAAATCATATGTAGCATTTCTGGGGATATTAGGATCTATATAACTGGAGAGTTGTTCTTCACTTTTAACCATATTCATCTCAAGGATATGAGATTTCACAAGTTTCAATTTGTCTCTTGCCAAGAAATAACTTTGGAATTTTTTTCTAATTCATGTGAATGAAAAGACATTTGCTTAAACATAAGTGTTTTTTTCAGGCTTCTGCAAGAAATGATATGTTTGGTCCTCAACCTATAAATATGTCAACGTTGTTCCTAGGCCATTTAACTTAAGACCGAGTTTCAAGTCTACAACAACTTCCATGATTTTGTCTAACTTAGAGTGGACTTCTTTAAGAGTAATCTCTTACTCTTTAGACATTGTTGCAATTTGATCTAGTTCATTATGTAAACCGGTAACATGAGTGATCCAGGTGGATATCATTGGTCATCCACCTACTCCTTTGGCTCAAAGCATTTTTCTCCATCTTGGCAAATTTTCTATAGTTTTATGGGTCCTAAACTTTTGGGGCCATTTTGAGGCCCTAAATGATGTTTTTTTGATGCAACCAAGAACCTTAGCTATACCTATAGTCAAATATTGGGTCCACTTGAAATGTGTAATTCTCGGCTAAATGTTTCCAATGAGCTATCGAGCCCACCGAACAAATATTGTATACAAAATTTATGACCCTAGGAATTTTATGTACCAACTAACTCTGGTGGGGCCCGAAAGCCTTTTGGCATTTCACTCTTAGGGTTAGTTTTTTGGATGTTTAGGGTTTCCTCATTACTTTTGATGTTAAAAAGGGACTTTTATCCTCATTGTAACTCATGTTGGAGAAGGTACATATACATCACATCTCTTCTCAAGATCAACTACCACCATTTGAGTTAGTTTGTTTCATTATACATTTTCACAGTTTCAACAGCTTCCATTTATTAATAGCAATCAAATTTCACTATAATGTTGTGTTCTATTGCTCAAATAATGTTCTAGTAATAATGTTCTATTGCTCAAATATTTTGTCTTTTCTCTAGATAAATCATACATAGGCATTTTAATATCTCCAACAATCTTCAAACATTCTTGACATTCAACATAATATCCTAAACGATCAACAATACTTTGTAGTTAAAGACACCTAAAAGTTTCATATTTTTAAAATCTTGAAGCATGAACCTTTGTCGTACTTTTAGTGGCTTGGAATAATTTACAATGTGGAGATATGATATTGGTATGCCTTATGAAATGTTTTTCTAAGTTGTTTAGCACATGAAATTTGGTTGACTTAGATTTAGAAAACTGCAAACCAAAAGAAATTCCCATATCTAGTGATGTTTTCTAAGAATTTAATCTAATTATAGGTCCTATAGAAGAAAATGTGATTAAAAGCCTTTTTGGTTATGAAGGTGGTAAATATTTCTAGCTGAGTGGTTGGTATTCATCCTTCCATTCATAATTAATTGTCAAAGCTGAAAATCCAAAAGTAATTGGAGTGACATTTCCTTGACCTATCACCACACCTTCAGTAGTATCTTTATAAGCAATATGAGGGTTGAGTGCAAGAAGAGTAATTAAAACAAAATGCAGACAGATTGTGGTATGAAGCTAGGCAATATCTGAGTGGGTGGACATATCAAAGCCTGATAGTTGAATATAGGCTTGTAGTAATTCATTGATACGAGGGTTTGTGAGATACACTTGACATCTTGGAAGTATCAATGACCACACTGGACCAATATGTAATTGTGCTTTGAAGCCTCCTAATAAAACATCTTGGAATTTCTTATAGTGAGAATCAATGGCACAAGTTAAACAAGAAATGTTAAGACTAGGCTAGACAAGTGGATTGATACCAAACTAGTTAAAACCAAGATGTGCATACTTATAACCATATTCAAGGCCCCAAATAATATCATTCTGTTCTAACAAAGGAAATTGATAAATAGGCCGAGTCATATTTGTGGGAACATTGACAAACATGTAATGAATGAAATTAGATGCCCAAAACTTAACCATAAGAAGAATGTAAATCTTACGTTCAATAATTTCAGGAAGATTCCAATTAGCATAAGCTGTAAACTCTTGGATTATTATACATGTATCATATAAAAGATATGATTTTGTCTTGTTTAAGACTTTGGAAAACCGTGAATTTTTTTTTGAATCTTTAAATTCGATAGAGAAATCATATGAAGAAGACGCCATTTCAACTACAATTCTATACTTAGTGTTACATAGGCAGACAAACTTATCAATGCGACAAAGTATAATAGGAGCACCTGAGGAATGCGACTGAAAACATGAATCACTTTATGCCACCAATAACATATTCAACTACAAATCATATGAAGAAGACGCCATTTCAACTACAATTCTATACTTAGTGTTACATAGGCAGACAAACTTATCAATACGACAAAGTATAATAGGAGCACCTGAGGAATGCGACTGAAAACATGAATCACTTTATGCCACCAATAACATATTCAAAACATCCACTAGAAAATTCTACAATAGATTACGAACCTCTTCTTGTTGCTACTAAGCACATCTCATCTACTGGACTAATAGAGTAAATGGCTCGAAAGACAATCCAATTTTCCAAAACTTGTTGATAGATTTTATTGATTCAAAGAATAAAGATCTTTACATATTAGAAGCATATTAATTTCCTCACAAACATATTATGTGTCCCTAATGATGGGTAGAGTGCTCATTCGAAATGTTGGTTGTTTCAATCTAGAAAAAACACATTGACAACATTTTACATTATTAAAGATTATAAAAAATCATAAAAATTAACTAGATTATAACTTTATTAATATTATTATTATTAACATATGAATTAAACATATATACATTTAAAAAAACAATGTAACAACATTTTTAACCATGGAGTTTCAAACGATTTTACTATGGAGATTTTTAACTTGGAAATATGTTTTGTTATAATAATTAGGGATAAGTATCATGGCTTATTAATACCACATGCCCAGAAAACCATCACTCATTTCATAGTCAAAATATTTTATATAGATTTTATTTTAATTTAATTGTATAACATTTTTTTAATTAAATTGAAAAGCGAAAATGCATAACTATTTTTGAGATACATCTAAACACTTTATCCTACTACTACTAAAAATATTATGTGAATATTCCATAAAGGCTAAATTGTTATGATTGATAAAGCCATATTCCAAAATAGAAACGATTATTGACGTAACATTATTTGTAAATAAAATTTAGTCATATGAAATAATTTGTTTATGATTTGTGAACTAAATTTAGATAGTTGAAATAATTTGTTTAGAGTTTATAAATAATTATATTTCCCCATGTCCTCCTTTATAAAGAAGCTCAATTGGGGTTATATTGAGTGGTTGGGCGGAACAATTATTATCCTCCCCACTTGGGTTCAAATTTCCACAAGTGACATGATGAGCTTTGATACCTTGATGATTATTGTTGTAATGGATTTGAGCCTAAGAATAACACTCTTAAGTGAGCATAACTGTGAGCTATCATGGTACCAATAACCTCACTCTTTCCTTTGGGTTGAGAGGGAGGTTGATTTCTTTCCTTGCAATGAAAAGGTAGATTTCCACAGATTTTTTTTAGATATCAAAATCTTGGGTTATTAACAAGTTTTCTTTACATTAGATAAAGATGAGGTCTTAGCCAAGCAAACTTACAGTTAGGCCATACATAAAAACCAAAAATCAATTTGAACTTAAATAGTATATACAATATTTTTGTTTAACTATGAGATCACGTGTCCTCAAGTAACATATAACCTTAGTCCCATACAACAAATTATATATTAATCCTTGTTATCTTTTAGTTGCTTAATAAGAACTCTCATGGGGGTGTTTTTTAGGACAATAATGGTGTCAACATTCATGATTTGCATTCGTGTGAAGGCAATGGAGAAACGAAAGGTGTACCTGTGGAAGGGCGCTGACTTCATCGCCTATCCGACCCTAACCCCCACGTGGCAAGCTTACTGTCCTCAGGTTCAACCTTCGTTGGGTTTGTCAAATCATTTTAAATGTGGGCAAGTGATCGTAGAAGGTAATCTATCTAGAATTATCTTGGTTTTCTCGAGTTCAATTATGGATGCATTTATGGGGATGGTGCACATGAAGTGGGTGTTAAATGTGAGTGTTCGTGTAACATCATGCACACTTGTTCCTCCTTAACCTCAGCTCGCTCATACAGTATTTTCAGGTTGTTTGATGCTCAGGTCATGGGTTGTCTATTTAAGTCTAACGATCGAGCTCCAGGGTGGCAGACCGTTACAGGTATTTATAGGATAGCAAAAGCTCCAGGTCAATATCAATCACAAATGTGGGCATTCTACGAATTTGGAAAAGGTTTTTCATTTTACTTACTCCCATCTTGCTTCAGTGTTGGTTATTATTTATGCGATGGTCTATCTTTAGCTTACCCTCAATCTTGCCTCAATGTTTGGCGTTTTGGTTATAGTGTATCGTTTTGGTTTGGTAGTGTGGCTGGTTATTGCAAGTGCCCATGTTTTTCGTCCTTTTTTTACACAACACAGTGACAAGTCCTTCTTTTGAGTTGGTTTTTGTGTTTCCCTCTCTTTCCTCACAAATTTATGATTCCACAGTTATTTAATTTAGTTGTTTGGTCCTTGTATGTGGTGTACATTTTCAATCTAGTTTTGAAAGAGTCATAGGAATAGTCTTCCTTAGGGTACTGGGTTCAATCCACACTCGCCTCTCTCCATTGCAAACATTATGTCAAAAGAAATTTTACAGTCACGAGGGTATAATGTCATTTATATTGTCTTTAGTAGACGACGTGCTACTAACTCTTTGCCTTCACTCCTATTCCACTTCCTAGATCATGCAGTTTCCACTCCACTACTCTTGTCGTCCCTCAGTTCCATATTTGGTCTTGTTAATCGGGTTTGTTTACACAGTCGATTTCATTATACCTTGGTCACTTCAATTAAGTCTGTTCGCTCTAGTAATTTCATGGTTCCTCAAATGCGTCAACTCATTCAACAGGGTGGAGCCGTAGGAACATCCACCTCTTGTCGTCGGTGGTTATTTGGCTGGCACTCAGTGGCCTAACACTTTGAATTTGTCTCCCTGGAAGTGAGGAATGAGATCCTTCACTTGGAAGCCAAGGAATTTGGAAATCAATTTTATTTCTATAATATTGAAATCAATGGCAACACCTTCAGGTGGACTCTAGATCCTGGAAAATTTCACAAAAGGAAACTCCATTTTCTCCACTCAGTGGCTCTACATTGTCAACTAGTAACCTTGCTTCACATGGTCATTTGTGACAAGCAAGTTGATCACCATCAGTTATTTGCAGGACAAGAGGAAATTAAAAGTATCCTCTGAGACACCAAGTAAATTCTGGACGATATTGTCGCTAGATTAACGCAGGTGGAATGTAACGTGGTGTTCGACTCAAAATTTGGCTTAGACTCGCAACCTGATACCCCAACTGTTATCAATGCACCAACTGAAGTGCCGCCACAAGGAAACTCTAATGATCTCTCTTTAGTCATCATAATGGACTAATAGTTTTCTTTGGCAATGGGCTCCTCCTTTTTGCATATGATATGTCAAATTTTCTTACGAATTGTATGAATTTTGCTATGTTCAGTATGGTAAATGTGCACAATGTTTTGTTTTGAATGCCTAATACATAACTATGTGTGTAATTAATAATGGGCTATGTAGTTTGAGTGTTGGTCAGTTTTTTCTATTATCTTTTTTGGACAATCTGGGGATCATGGGAATCTGGTTTTTTCAGGATAGTTGTTTATGGGGTCCCACAGAGATTTTGGGAGACAAATGCTATTAATGTAATCTTGGTTGCTTCATAAGATAAATAAATTCTTAAAGCACAAAAAAAAAAGAATATTTATGGCAATAGGCATTCCTATTTTGGAAATAGGATGGAAGGAGCATGATTAGAAGATGGAAATACTTCCAATAATCATGCTTTCTTTTAATCACCACCATCTAATAATTAATTGTTTAATTATTAATTACAAAATTAAAGATATATGTATTCATTGTGAATGATAAAATGTGAGACATCTAATTGAAAAATGAGAAATATATGTACAAATAGAGATCCCTATTTATATTCACCATTTCCTACTAATATGAATGTACTAAATATTAATGGAAAGGACACTCTAACTATGATATCCTGGAAGGCAACCTCCTCTCATTAATTCTCTTCTAAAACCTTTTAAATAGGAACAAGAAAACCGAATTAGATTTCTAATAGAAAAGAGGGGATCTAATTTGTTATTCTTGACAAATGTAGAAAAGTAATCAATGGTGATATATATTTCGTTAATTAACAATTTAGAGGAGGATTAAATCACAGCTAAAATAAATAAATAAAATAAGTAAAAATGTAAGAGTATTATTTTTTATTTGTACTAAAAATAGTTGTATGGGTATTTTTATAACTAAGGCAACCATATAAATTAAATGGCTGATAAATGCCCATAGTCATAAATCCATAATAAGCATAAAAAACTTACTTCATGATACATCTCACATTACGAAAGATATAATAAATCATAAAAAATAATTAAATTATAGCTTTATTTTAAATTTATTATTATTATTCCCTTGATGGGGGTGGACAAATGACGCCAAGCTGGTCCTTGGGGATTTCCCCCTCCACCATGCGACGCACATGCTGCAATTAATCACTATGTTAATTACCTCGTACACTTACTAGATGATCTTTCTGGACAGTGTTGCAGTTATGATAAGAAGGGTGGAAAAGTTATTGTTTTGGTCGAAAGTTTGGGCGATGTATGTTGGTAAGAGGGAGGTTGACAGAATGGGCGATGATAACCATGGCAGCTCGTCGAGGTTTTGGCTATGCATATGTGGCATAATGAAATTTTGGTCCGCTCTAGCTTGGCAGGAGTTTGGCCTTCAAACGAGTACCTGGGATCTCGGCTCTTTCCTAAGCGGAAATTTGAATCCCAACACTACCTTTGTTTGGAAATCCAGGTTTAGTCGCCTCCTCCTATTTTTTTAGCTCAAGGTGGTCATTTTTCCTATGACTTTGAATAATTAATTATGCTTTACTACTTGTATCATGTCCCTTGGTCTCTCTTGTGCATCGTATGTTGCCTCGAGGTGTCTTGGGGAGGGTTTGTCTTTGATTCCCGGGCTTTGTGTTTGCAATAATGTATTGTCTCCTGTGGTACAGTCTACTTTGGTTTACTTCATGGGTTTCTCTTGTTTGGTCATGGTGGACACCCCTACCGTGGTCTGCCTTTAACTAACTTGTTTATCTGTTACATGTCTAAGGGGTTGTTTGTTTCTTCATTTTGGGTTATCATTTTCTTGTATTATTTTCTCCCCGGGTTTGGTGTCTTAGGGGTCCCTAACCAGGTTGTCAGGGTGGTCTTTGGTTGCGTCTATGGGTTAATGGAAAAATGGTCCAAGCCTTTCTAGGTGAATTGTCTAGGTTCCCTTTGTTTCATACTTGGTGGAGTCTTTGACTCTGCCCAGCCTAGCGGGGTTTCATTTTCTCTAGGTGGGTGTTAAATCTCTTTCCATTGCAAGAATTCTTCGGGATGCTCTCAGTTTCGGTCGGTCATCCCCCCTACTACTAAAGCAATGCCTCATCACTAAGGGAGGCCTCGTCGTGGGGATGACAACTTCATTTATGTATGGCACCTTGCTCCACACAACAACTCGTCTTCGGGGAATTTAGTCATTACAGAGCATGGGGGTGAAGTGGCGCTCTCTCTAGCTCGCTCTCCAAGTAGAATTGAGGCTCCAAAAACAATGGAATCCTTAGCTGCACAACTACGAAACATTCAGTTCAATTTTTATACAATTAACGATCACAGGTATGAAGATCGCAATGAACTTGTCACATATATGAATGATATTCAGTATAATCAGAATGAGATATTGGAACAACTAGATTCTCTTCATCAAAACCATCACAGAACGAACAAACACCTATGCAACCTGGAAGCCCGGGTGGAACATATTGATTTTAACATGCATGAGTGCAATGGTTATTTTGCAGCTCCCCCTGTACTCCCTCCCCACCCCCCTACATGAAATGTTGATGTTGATCTCTGTATTTTTTGTTTTTGTTTTTACATGCACACTATGACTATTATGCCAGGCAAAAATAATATTTGTAAAGTCTTATATGTGGCATCCTTAGCCCCCTAGTTCCAACAAGTTTTTCCGGAATGAGGAAAAGAGGGTCGTTGAGACATCTTATGTAACCTCTATTTTCATGAAAATTTAATGAAGGAATTTTGGTCGACCAAAAAAAAAATATTATTATTATTATTATTATTAAAAAATTAATATATAAGTTAAACATATATACATTTCCCAATTTACCATGGATATTATTAACCTGTAAATAAGCTTTGTTACAATACCATTGGCCAATACCATGACTTCTCAATACTATATGCCCAAAAAACCATAATTTATTTCATATTACACTTGTTTACATGACATATTTTTCTTTCTTTCTTTTAAATTTTTTCGAAGTCCTTTATTTTCTTAATTAACGAGTTTAAATAAAAGGGTAGAAAGTGCATATCTACTTCTGAGATAAATCTCAACATCTTATTTGCGAATACTACTAAAAATATTCCAGATTCGAGGGATGTTAAATACCTACCATCCACCAAATAATTGATATGATTAAATTAAAATTCGTAAATCTCTAATCCACAATAGAAACGTCAATTAAATCTTTAAGTTGCAAAAAAAACACACAAATCCAAATCTCAATTTAAAATCACAATGCCAAAAAGTTAATTATAAATGTAAATTTTCATATATATATATATATATATATATAATTTGAAAACAAATTACATTAAAATTTAATAATAAATTAAAAAAATATAATAAACTAAATAAATCTAACTCATTAACTATCCAAACATGAAAATTGTTAATTATTAAAACATAAAACTTATATCCTTGTATGGGGTGAAGAAGGATGAGACATGTGGGAAGGTGGTATGTCGGTTGTCCCACCTAATAGTAATGGGAAGGGATGTGATAAGTAGCCCCTCCCATGTATGATTGCATAACTATCTCAACACAATTATTACCATGATTTTTCATCACTATAATGAGTCACCTTTATCTATCCACCACCCTTGTCGTGTCATTGTATGTTACGGGAATTTGATCTCGATAGTTAAAAAGATGATGCAAAACTTATGTTTGTGTGGCAGTTTTATCAAGGACTTGCCTCTCGCATCTGAAGCTGCTTGAAAGGAAGGTTGTCTTTGTGAGCCATCTTATGAATTTTAACTATTCAATTGACTTTAGCGGTTGTTTCCACCATCGTCACCCCTCCATTTAGACTTCCAACTTGGGGTTACCTCTTTTGATGCCCATATTTCACCCTGATGACATCAGAGGGATGTTTTCTTGGGTGGAATTCAGTAGGGCATATGGTATAACTCTTGTATTATTGTTGCTAATTTCCCCTAAACCTCCATATCTCTCCTTATTTGGTTTATTCGCATTACATTCTCAGTATGAGACATAGGTCACAATTATGATGTGTCAACATGCTTATTGTTGTTGTGGAGTAGCATATTACGAGGCAAGGGGAGGTTCAAGAGCTCAATTTTAGGAAAAATATTTGGCTTGCCATTTTCAAGAGCAAACTTCATCTTCCATTCAATGTGAACTTGGTGGAGCATAGCAGGAATTGTTTGCAAGAGAGGTTGTATCCTAGGCACACATATTTCTATTGAAGTAGTTGTGTTGATCTAGGACACAATAACACCAAAAAAAAGAGAAATGAATACTTACATGCTATTGATTTGTATTGGAAAAATGAATTCCTTACCAAGGAAGGTGTTGTTAGACAAAAATTATGCCAAGAGATGAGATTTTGCTCGTGTTGGATGGAATTTAGTTACAAATGAAGAACCTAGGTTGCAAATTGGAAAGGAATGAAACACACTTGGGCATCCCACTCATGTCTAATTATATCCATGAGTGGTTACATTAAAATATATTTATTTAGTAATATTTATATGTTCCCATAGTAAATATATTTTGTGTAACAGTTCGAATTTATATTATAGTGTAGAAAATGTACATAATGGTTTTCTGGGTGTTATGGGCCGCCCTCTTGGGAAACTAGCCCAAAAACACATATAGATCTTCTTGAGATTACATAAAAATCACCTATACTAGCCTATCTGACAAGAAATATTGTCTGTGCATATCATGGCTACAAAATGTTGCTTGCAAAAAGGGTGGTCTCCCTTAGAGGAGCCTCTCTGAGCATGATAAAATTGAAAAGGTTTTGACATGGACATAAATTACATAAATGAGAACTTAGTTGACCATGTAATTGGTTGTGGCATGAGCACCTAAAGAGAATTGTCGAGCTTGACACTTCTTTCGGCCATGAGCGTGCTTCCAATTGTTGACCCCGAAATGAGGAGGTGGATACCCATTTGCAAACTCTACCATATAAGCCATAGAAGCTTCATAAGAACCGTGAATATATGCCTTTGGTTACTGGTTGAGTGACCTCAAGTTGGCTCGAGTTGGCTAGACATGTAGAGGCTTAAGTTGTGGAGCCTCTAACTCATAACTACCCATTGAATTTTGTTGGTTTTACCACTCAAGGGGAGGTACAAACTACTAAGTTCCATTTGTAAAAAAATGAAGTTGAGTCCTTTGCTCTCAGCCAATAGTTATGCCCTAGCTGACGATGATGGAGCCAATAGTTGATATTCGAGATTGGTTGAATTTTCTGATGAGGGATAGATTCATTGACCAAATTGGCTCTACAATTGGCCCAAGGAGAAATGCCTACCTATTTCACCCAAGAGCTCGAAGTTGTATCCATGCGAGGATGACAAGTGTACCTATGCCCATTTTTTTGCAAATTCCATCGACTTATCACCCACGAATGATAATGAAATCAAAGAGGTGACTAAAGGGAGAGATGAAGACAATAAGTCCACGAAGCCACTACAAAAACCATGTCCAACCTACAAATTGGGGCGTGGAGGGTTTGCGTGAGATGCCCACTTCAATGAGGGTGTTCCATCGTCGAGACAGCCAAAGCAAGATTACACATGGGCTAATTGATGATTTGGAGGAGAGGATGACCATGAAGGGCATGACTTATTCCTATAAATAACACCATATTCACAATTATTGTGGATGTCCAATTTGTAGTAGAAGGTGGCTTAGTTATAGGATGGTGCAAGGAGGGACACCGACTCAATCTGACACTAACCTTGTCCTTCCTGATCTAAGCCCACATTATTCCATAGTGTCTCAATGATAAGTTATTATGAGTCATGATGATCCAATGAGTAATTCCCCTAGATTTGTCACGAGTGAAACAATTTGCATGGTTGAATTGAGTGTCGACATGCCAAGGATTTAATGGCTTGGCTAGGTGTCCCTCACCCTCCTTCATCATAGTACACTTTTCAACTAGCATCGAGGTTACACACCCACAGTGGGGGAATGTTCTCATAGTAAGTTAATTGTTCATTTTTTCATCATTTTTTATGATGATGATGATGATTAACATCCATTAAGACCAATATGGTCAATTGGACCTTAAGAAAGTAGGATATTAATTGAGATTTTTAGCATTTTATTTCTATGATTGAAAAGAAGGGAGACAAGGGTTCCTAGATTACCATAGTTTTGTTGACTTAACAAGCCAAGAAGGTTGGTAATGTGACAAAGATTTTGAAAATTAGAACGAATCCGAGTAAGAGCTAGGAAATACAAGAGAAAATGCATTTCATATTCAACCCTCTTAGTATCACAAAGGTGACAGACTCTTTTGTCCCAAGGTGTTTTGGGAATTGACCAATGTCGGGTTTCACTTTGAATCTCAAGAGAATTTGTTCTTACCTTGGAAATGCTCATTTTCTTCTTAGCACAAGTCAAGATAGAAAGATAATTCTGGTTCTCAAAATTGGGGTTGATCACCTCCTTATAATACCTTAGCTTACTTTTTCCCTCTAACTCCTTATCATCCCACAAATTATCCTTAAATTTGGAAGTAATAATATTTTTAATATTATCCTTATTCTCCGAGACGGTCTCCTCCTTTAGCCTCGAACGGTCTAGCCAAGACTGGGCATCTTTATACCAACCTCACTTGAGCCGGAGGTGAGGGTTTTGGTTAGAGCTAGAAGCAATTTTAGTCAACCTCTTGGCTTCCATGTTGTATACCTTCTTTTTATACATGAGATACCCAGTCCTAGCCAAACTTTCAATGGCAGAAATACTATTTTCAATAAAGAGGATAGGGTAGGGAGTATTTCCTTTAATCTTGAGGGTGTAAGTTATAAATCACTTTTGGATCAGCTCAATATTCCTCCACGATTCTCTAGATATATTGCAACCCCAAACCTCACATCCATATAAAATAATAAGGGTGATGAGAGTCTCAAAGAGGAACTTTTTTTGCTCCATACCTAAAGATTTTCCGACTTACAGTTGTTTTCAAGCCCATAATAAGATTTCTAGCCTCCAATTATCCTTTTCTCAATTTTATAATTCCAATTGAGCCGATGATGAATGTCGATTCCTAGGTTTTTGTATGAAGAAAATTTCTCCAAGTAGCTAATATCATACATGAAATTATCATAGTTGATATTTTTGGATTTAATTATCATGACTTTAGTGTTGTCAGTATTAACAGTCATATCCATCTTAGAGGATTTTAAGTTGCTTGTCAAGGTTTTCATGGCTCATGGCTAAAAGAATGATTTCATTAGCATAAAGAAAAAGAGAAATGATCATATCAGTGAACTTAGGGCCATCACATCTTGCAGCTTCCAAACACTCTTCAAACTTATTAATGTAAATGCAAAAAACGATAGGGGACAAGGGACATCCTTGCTTAACTCTGATATTGCATTTAATTTATTATGACCAATCCTCGGTGGTCCTAAGCTTGGCAATAACATTCTCATATAACCTAGTCACAACAATTCTCAACTTGAGAGGAACCATTATCTTCTAGCCTCTTCCATAACTTATCTTGAGGAACGACGTCGAAAGCTTTTCTTAAGTCAACAAAACAACATAATATATTAGTTTTATTATTGTGACATTCCTCTGCAATGATCCTAAGAGTAACAAGATTGTCTATAGTTGAGTGATGTCTCCTAAATCCAGCTTAAGTTAAAAGCTAATATTCTTTTCCAAAGTGATACCATACAACTTGGCTAAAATGTGGCTAATCTTAATGGTCCTGTAGTTAGAGGGAATGTTTCTATCCCCATTTGTAAAGATAGACACATTAAGGCTTAGGGTATCCTTGTTTCACTGCCAAATTGAGAATTTTGTGTGTACGAGGTGTGGAATCACGGGAGCTTCAGTCAATGAACCTATAACATATCACGTGCGATCATAGCATATTAAAAAATTTCCTTAATTTGAGTACATATTGGAAAATACGTCTAAAAATCACATTATTTAACCCCCCTACCAATATAAATCCAATACACCTTCCCAATTTAAAAAGCCCCTACTTTCATTATATATTGTAGGTATCAATTTTTCATTAACATTTTTTATACCCCTTTATTTTTTTCATTAACTTTGAGCTCCATTTTTTATACCTCCCAATATAAAAACCCTTTACGCCCTATATATCCCCTAATATACTATGTCATTTTTTCCTCATTATATATCCCCTAATATGAACCCATGTGCTATGGTATTGCTCCCGTAGTGAAGCCCCGTGGTTGGAATGCACAACCAGAATTAAATAATAGGCATGAATTACATTATTATTCATAAAAATGTTACATATATATACATGGAGTGATTGTTGGATTCATCTTCCAAGTTCTCTTGGACTCCATTGACTGTTCACATTCCACACCCAAAACCCTTAGCGGATTAGGTGTCTAGTAATCCCCCCTGAATCCGAAGGGATATATATGAGTCGAAGAAGGGAGCTATAATACAAAAATACAACAATACATGACAACAATAGGTTGAATGAACTTTATGAAATGATGGTTTTTAAGGAAGACCACAAACCCAAAAGGTGGGAGAACTCGAGGTCTCAATCAACGGTGGTCTAAGAGTGACCACCAACACTGGAATGCTTAGTGCAATTCTTGGAACTCTTCCAAATCTGGAAAGAAGTTGTTAGTTTTCTGCTAGAGGAAGTGTCCCTAATGTTTTGAAAAGGGAGACCATCAACCTGGAAACGGGAGATCTCAACCTGTGCAAAAAGGGAGAATCTCAACCTAAAAAGTAAAGTCTCAACCTGTAGTGGTTTAAAGTTGACCACTAACTCTGGAATGCTTAGTGCAGTTCTTGAAACAATTCCAAATATGGCTAGAAGCTAAAGACTTATGCTAGAGGAAATGCTCCCAATTATCGTTTGAAGATGACCGTAAATTGAATCACGCCCATAAATTTGACTCTGGCTGCAACTTTGATTCTAGTTTAGGCTTAAGGTTATGGGTTTCATTGTTGCTCAGGCTCTGGCTTAGGCTCTTCAAAACTTGTAGTTGATCATCAATTCCCCCTATTAGATATAAGGTGAGAAGATGATGTCACTACTACTCAAGCTCGCTTGTACATGCTTGATTAAGAGGGCTTCAAGACACAAGAAGCCTCAACATCAATCCCTCTTATCCCATACAAAAATGAGAGGATGAATATGTTTATAAAGTTTACTCTTGGATGAAGATAAAAAATACAATGATCCTTCATGCACGAAACTCCAGAAGGGTGTCGGTTTCTACCGAGAATGCACCCATTTACATTGCAATTTAACTGGTAAACTTAAAAAAAAACATAATTTGCAAGTTACCATTATTTTTAATTCGAACGCTCAAGATCTACAATGCTTTTAAAATCGAGGAAGGATGCCCAAGGTCAACTAGCACAAACTTGTTCTATATAGAACATCGTGAGCCAAACACACATGCATTTCAAAATATTCCACTTCATCTTTTGTAATATTGATCAACATATTCACTCCCCTGTATCTTTTGCATTCTGAGGAGGTGAAAGAATTGAGGCATAACAAAGCAGAATTTGAGTGTGATGAATTTGAGTCACGTTCGAGTCAAGTTTGTCGAATTCTTGTTTCTGTTAAACATGATTTTAGTCAACTAATTCTAATGTATTACAAGAATTCATTAAACAAACGAATGGGAGAGGTGACAATATCATGTTGGCATTTTCACAATGGGCTGATAGCGTATGGAGTATTATGATTCACGATTTTCTCACCCTTTAATAAAAGAAATTGTCGTCGTGGGGCTCTTCTCCCACACATGATTTTATTTGGATGTGCATTTTTTTATTATTTGTTGGGCTTCAATTTATTCAAGGCTCATATAATGAATGAATGATATTTTATCGTTCACGAGACTAAAAATAGTCTATGGGACCACCAGCTTTCTTGTTTTTTGCCTTTTGTAATTCAATCATTTTCTTATTCAAATTGATGATGAGCTGACCCAACCTTTTAACAGTTCCTTCACTGAAAAGACAATGCCATGGAATTGATGCCAACATACTGCGGTAACTATCCCTAGTGTCTCTGAAAGCATCACATTCCAAAATGAAATGTTTTCTTGATTCCACTGCCCAAGAAGTGCAAAAAGTACATACCCTTTCCTCCCAAGCTTCTTTAGGTCTCTTCCACCGCCCCGTTTCACACCGAAGTTGATGTGAGTTAGTTCTTAATTGAACAATAAGAACCTTTGCTTTTCACGGAATGTTAGCTCCAATATATTCTTTTTGTTGGAGATCACAAATAAGATTCCTCAAAACAAACACAACATGATCAACCAACATGCACATGCATGTAACCAAAACACAAGTCACTGCGCATATATAAACTCCTTAGGAATAATACTCACAAAAGTGACTACTCACTATGAATGTAACACATAAAGACGCTTTGGCATTCAATACAGAAAATAAACCACATAGCTCCACATAAATTACAGAGTTATCCCAGTTCGCTGCCTTGTTCATAGGGGAAGCTTCGCAGATTGCGTGTTTTGGGGTGGCTTGTTTCACCGGACTCTCGTTCTGCACCAACAACTCTATAATGCCAACTCGTGCATATAAACCCACTCACACATATATATAATGACATTGGAGCAACTCAACTCGCATATATACAAACGACGTTGGAATTTGAGCATAAATAGATGCTTACAGGAATGGTATTACTTACAGGAATTGCATTGTCCTTGTGATATTGGAGCAATTCGGGCCAATTCCTTGTGAATGACGGCGTGGATTCGCTATTGTGCTTGTTTTAGGGCACCATTATTGAAACAAAATTATCATTTAGCCCTCTCTTCAATTTTCTTTTCAGGAAACAAAGAATTATCATTTTCTTCGCATTTAGAATACGGAGAGCTATAAGATACAACTATACGTTAGCAAAACCAGGATGTTAGGGAAAAAATGCAAAGGTATACGTTACAGAGTGCACTGCAACAGTTAGAAAATATACATAATGACAAGGCAGTGAATGGCAGGGAGAGGACGGTCGCTACAGAGCTGACCGGATCCGAAAATACCCGAGTCTAGCTTGTTCTAATACCGTTGTTGGAATTCATAGAAATGTGAATTATATTATTATTGAGAAAGATGTTACATATAAATACATGGAGTGATGGTTGGATTCATTTTCCAAGGTTTTTTTGGATTTCATTGATTGTTTACATTCTACTCTTAAAACTCTTAGCGGATTAGGTGTCCAACATGAGGGATGAGGACAAACATTCTCATTTTGAAAGTATCAACTTGGTAGCCTTTAATATCCCTAACTTTCTTTCAAAGAAAAGATATTCTTCTTTATAAGAATGTTCAAAATGGTTCTCATGGCTTCAGTGAAACCATAAAAATTCTTAAGATATATATCCCATTTATTTAAGGGGATCCAATTATTTTCTTTCAACAAGAAATTTCCTCCAAAACTTTTTGGGCTCAACTTTATAAAGGTGAGAAGATGCTCTTTCCTCTAATAGAGGATCTTTTCTTCCTTTTGATAAGAGCTTTGTACATATTTGTTTTTTCAAGCTTTATGGTTTTGTTAGGAGAGTCTCTAATCACTTTCCTAGCAATTTTACAATCATTATCATACCAAGGGTTGGAAGTTCTATTATTCTTTTTATAAGATTCAGGGCTTTTAGATAAGTTCAGTTTTGGAGCTCCCATTTCTTTCTCGCTCTCTCATACTCTTAGGTTAATGGTGGTATAAAGGTTTGTAGTAAAATTGTGGTATATGTAATCAATGTTATAATTATACATTAAGAAATCTAAATCCCTATTTAAATCGTTTAAGAATAGATCCATTTTACTTATGTCAAAACAAGTGTTCCTTTGACTCTCACAACTCTCTTGTATGCATTGATGTGAATGGCAAGGTTTAGAGTTAATGTTAGAAGCTTATGGTTAGAATTAGGGTAGGAGGTCAAAATTAACAATACGGTTGAAAACATGGATATCAGATTTCGTATAATCCACAACACTACTACCAAGCCCATGAATACAAGTCATGTAGCTCAAGGTTGGCCACTTATTATCAAAAAAATATTAACAAGATTAATTTGGTATACATTTTATTGTTAGATCTCAGACTTTTGTGATCCATAAATTTATTTAAATACCTTTTGGATTAATCACATTATTATGAATCAGTCGACGTTTCGAACCATCTAATGTGGTCATCCTCAGGGCAAGGTGAAAAAATCTTAAACTAAACTCAGAATAAATAGTAAGGATGCATCAAAATCGGGATATACTCATTAAAAACTAGTCGTTGTTATTTAGTTGGTTCATCAATAAGTTATTTAATTAGTTATTAGAAATTATATTAATAATTAATAAAAAAATTAAGGGTAATTTTCTTTTTTTTTGAATAAGACTAATTCTATTAAGCAATCATATGGTGCAAGAAGAGATTACAATCAAGAGAGGCAAGAAACGGGCCAGCCGGAAATGATAAACTATCAACCACGGTCTCGAAGAGTGAACATGTAACAGACAAAGGAGAAAAGAAGCAAGACTTAGAGACAAAAGAAGATAGAAACCGGGTTCTACCTAGATTGGGCAGAATCCTCCATGCGAATTTTTTTCCTTTCTTTTTGTTGAGTTTGACCCATCCCGCCTGGTGCGGATGAGCTAGAACCACTTGTAGACTATTTTTGACTATTGGAGGAGTCTCCTTATCTGTGTCAGAAGAGGAGGACTCATGGGTATATTTCTAAGGGGTCGTAGTGACAGGGAGATCCACAGGGGCCTCGGAGGAGGGGTCTTTCATCTGCTTTGCCTACTCCATTTATGCGCCAATCTCCTCCTCATTTGAGCTGGAGGGCTCATCATCATCTACGGGAGGAGGATAACATGGTATCCATCTTTTGGGTTTTTATTTGGGGATCTTTTGCTTTTTTTGGCAATGAACAAGGGGAAGGTGTTTTGAAGGTGCCCTGTTTGGTGGCAATGGCAGTAGCAAAAGGCAATGTTCTCATAATCTAGAAATTGTGTCCACAGGAAATCGCTGATCTTGAGATTGATTTGGTCAGACAACCCTTTACTAATATCTATTTCAACACATATCCTGCCATGTGTGTAAAGCCCCTGGTACTCCTGATAGGGATCTATTATCAGATAGCGGCCCAGGGCATTTCCTATACCTTGAAAGACGGAAGGGTTCCATAAGTGAGTAGGTAAATTGGGAAGCCTGACACAGACTGGAATCTTGGTGATGATAGCCATAGAGGGGTCGAAATCTGGGAACCAAGGTGTAAGGAATAACCCTGCTGCTCCCAAAAACCATGGGTCTTCAGTTACAGCCCTTTGATAGTCCTTGCCGTGATCGAACACTACAATAAAGAAGCCCTTTGAGCAGAATATGACTGTGCAGTTGTGGGTCTAGTTGGCGTAGATCCAGCCATAGAGATCCTTTGTGTGAGGCCAAAGACCATTGAATCTACAGATGATGGCAACTTCTGCATATTTTTGAAGCTGTTCTACCAGCTCTGGATGGGAGATCTCTATGGAGGGAACATCCTCCAACCTGTGAACCAGAAAAGGCTTGGGCGCTGCAGGGGTTTGAGATTCTTTTTTGGGTTGTGCATGAACAACATCCTTATAGGAAAAAGCTGGTGCAGATGAAGAGTGCCCCGCATCTCCCCTCAAACGAAGGGTTAAAACTATAGTAGCATCTCTCTCAATGTTATAAGATGAAAGGGGAAGCAAGAGATCGGGTTGTTTACCTCCATATAGAAGTCTTTGAAGAGCCGAGGGGATCCCCAATTTGTGCTCCAGGGCGTGCAGGAGTTTCTGAGCTGTATCCATTGAGCGGACCCATAACATCATGGATCTACCCATGAGGAGCGAGATCTGGATTTGAAAGGCAGGAGAGGGTAGATCTAGAAAACCCAGGCTGCCGAGATGCGTTACGGAGCCCAGATTGAAGGTCCTTGCTCAATCTTTGTATTCAACGGCCTTTTCTGTTTTCCATCCACAATCCTGTGGGCGAGGGCCGCTTAGATTTTTTCGTTCTAGGGTATTGCGCTAGATCCAGGCTTCTTTACGGAGATTCGAGGAGTCGGGGGCTGTCTTTTCTCCATTTTCCAGGCTGCTGGGGTTTTTCCAGTGATGAGGATTTCAATCCAGGTAATCTTCGCCTATAACATCTCTCGCAGGGCTTAGAAAACAAGAGCGCAAACCCTTTTCCTTTGGATGGCTGCTCGTAGGAACGATTGTAGGATAAATTGGGAGTAGTGGCTTGGTTAGTGTCCTCTGGATGCTTGGATCTTCAGTGCCATGCGATGACTTGACGACGACGGAGGGAAGGGGCTCCATAGTAGGGGCGCTAGGGTTCCAGTCTTCAACAAAAAAATTCAGGAGAGGGTTTTAATGATGTGATTTAGAACGTAATAATAAATATTTTAATTATTAAGGAAAATTGAATAATTATCCATATTTTAATTATAGAAATGGGTTGGAAAATATTTTAAAAATATAAGGATAGAGAATTAATAATATAACATTATATATATATATATATATATATATATATATATATATATATATATATGAAAAAGTAAATTAAAGGGAAAACCAAGACCAAGAAATTAAGAACAATGAACAAAAATAAATAAAAACAAAGAACATGGGAGATAAGAGAAAGGACGAAAAACAAAAAATAAATCATAACGAGAGAGCTCAAGTCTAACTCTTGTTCAATTTCCAGCCATCATCCCTGTTGAGATTCTTTGCATGCCTTTCAATCTCAAAAGCCTCTCGGAGCTTCCTATGGTGGAATTGGTCGACCTTAGCGATGACCTTGGAGTCCTCAATGCAGACATGGTCACAGGATTTTTCCGCATGTTCAACAAGAGATGATTTGTAGGACCGATTGTGTCTAATGTTTGTAGCATGCTCTTGGATTCACTGCCTAATGGATCTCCCAGTTTCTCCAATATAGGGGATACCACAGGAATAGGGAATCATGTAGACACCTTTCAAGTCGTTAGGGTTAGCAGGGTCCTTGATAGATCCCAGAGAGTTCCTAATGGTACACAGGGGTTTGAAAGATGAGGATACATTATTCTTCTTAAGGACATGGGAAATATATCCGTTGTCCCTTAGATAAACGGGAGATGAACCTTGGAAATGGGGTCCACCCGCACATGTTTTTCCTTGAACCCTTTATATGCCTTTTGAAAGGCTTTAAGGCCTTGTGCTCTACTATATCCATTCCTTTCAAAGACCTCAAGGAGATAGGATTTATCCGACTCCAGGTGGATGTTGTTGGAGATTCTAAGAGCCCGGGTAGCAAGAGTGCAAAGGGCACCAAATTTTTGAGCATGAAAATGATGGTAACTAGCATGGAGATACTATTCCATGTGAGTTTTCTTGCGGAACACTTGGTGGGAGATAGAACCATCTTCATTCCTAGAAAGAAGGATGTCTAAGCAGGGGATGCATTCATCTACTTCAACTTCCATTGTGAATTTAATGGAGTCTGACTGGGAGTTTATGTGGCTCAAGAACAAATCCAATTTCTCCCTAGCATGGGGCCAAATGACATAAGTATCATCCTGCATAAACCTATTCCACTTTTTAGGGCGAAATTGAGGAAAGGCCAAAGCCTTTGACTCAAAATCCTCCATATATAAGTTCGTCCATACTTATTTTTTCTTATATATATTATATTATATTATATTTTGTTATATTATTAATTCTCTACCCTTATATTATTAATTCTCTATCCTTATATTCTTAAAATATTTTCCAACCCCTTTCTATAATTAAAATATAGATAATTATTCAATTTTTTTTAATAATTAAAATATTTGTAAAATTCTGTCGGTAATAGTCACACACAATGGAACATGGTCGACATATTTCAAACCAACCAATGTGGTTCATCATCAGGACTAGGTGAGAGATAAGATCAGGACATGTAGAAATGGCTCAACTAGCCGTCAGGATAACGAATAGTTTGACTTTGAACATATATATATGTGTGTGTGTGTGCGCGCGCTCAAGTAGCCGTCAAGATAACGACTATGTTCAAAGTCAAACTAGTCGTTATCCTGACGGCTAGTTGAGCACACACACACACACACACACACACACACACACACACACACACACACATATATATATATGTTCAAAGTCAAACTAGCCGTTATCCTGACGGCTAGTTGAGTCATTTCTACATCTATTTAAACTTAATGTCCTGATCTTATCTCTCACCTAGTCATGATGATGAACCACACTGGTTGGTTCGAAACGCGTCGACCATGTTCCATTGCACGTGATTATTACCGAAAGAATTTTACAATTTGTATAATGGATCACATAAGCTTAGATTCTAAAAAAATTAAAATATTTATTATTACCCTTAATTTTATTTATTATTAATTATTAATATAATGTCTAATAAATAATTAACTAACTTATTAATGAACCAACTAAATAACAACTAGTTTTTAATGGCTATATCTGGGTTTTGATGCATCCTTACTATTTATTCTAAGTTTAGATTAAGATTTTTTTCACTTTGTCTCGAGGATGAACCAGATTAGATGGTTTGAAACGTCGACCAATTCAGAATAATGTGACTAATCGGAAAGGTATTTATCTAAATACATTTTATTATTATATGTATTTAAATTATATTTACAAATTAAAGTTATTAAAATTATATTTATTAGATTAAATTTTTTTATTATTAAAAAAAAAAAAACTATTTCATATTTTTATTAAATTGTAATTTATTTTATTTTAAATAATAAACTAATAGAGCTATATAAACTAAATGGTTGATAAACACAAATAAACATTAAATACCAACTCATTATATATTTCACATTGCCAAGTTAAAAAAATCATAAAAATTAACTAAAATATAACTTTATTTTAAATATATTAATAATATTAATTTTTTTTTTTGGTAATTAAGGCTAAACTATATTAATTCAAAAATGAAACATTACATATGCTATAGGCTGAGTTGGTAAGCCGCACTTAACCAATCCTAGCCTTTGTTGCCTTCATAGTTGCACATGTATGTTGCTGCCTCGTTGGAGGACACCAGTCCTGAAAAAACATCAAACAAAAGATTTCAAAATGTGCCATAGCACGAGTGAAAGTAAAGGTTATGTGATAATAAATGGCATAACAAAAAACTAAAAAGAGCTGAGCTTCTACGCAGTCATGGGTCTTCTGCATCATCCTCGATATCTAGATCTTCCTCCACGATGCAGCAGGCGTACTCTTGCGTAATGACTTCCTCTTTAGTAATTGGTCGATGCGGAGGCCTGGAAGGAGGTGCGCAGAGGATGGGAGCAACCGGGTACTCAACATTCGGGACTCACGTCTAGGTGCCCTCCGAGTCCATTATCCAAACATTGGTGTCTTCCCCCTCTACCTCCTGTGTCGGAAGAGGCTCGGTTTTGTGGGGCATGGGGTGCTCCTAGTGCACAATGGTTGATTTCCTCGGTTTTCTTTTGACTCTTCGAGTTTCATGAGTGGGGGCCTCCTCCTCCTGGTCATGTGCAGGGATCTGGGTGTGACTCCTCGAAGAGGAGCCCTCAAATGACTCCAAGCGGTTATCGGGCCCTCTGGTATTGTCCAGGGAACGTACCTCTCTAGCCTCGTCTAATTGTTCTTTGGCGCAATATTAGAGCCATGGACATGTGAAGCAGTGGGTAAATGGGGGGATGAGAGGTATGGAGGATCGGCTCTGACCAGAGACAGGGAGTGCACAACGAGGTGTTATTGGACTGGGGGTGCGCTGGTGGAGGATGCACAGCTGGGGGAGCTTGGTGATGGGAGCACAGAGGCTGGTGAAACTAGCAAGGCAAAGGGAGTCGAGGTGAGGCACGCATTTAGGGGGGTGCGCAGCCGGGAGTATTATGCGCAACACAACTCTGGGGGGAGGTTGCGTAGCGGGCGGGACGCGCAGGAGCGCTGAAACTGAAACAAAAAATCCAGGAGGAGCAAAATATGAGTGGCTTTATGTGGAAGGGCCTCCCATTTTGTAGGCCTGTGGCACATGCGAATATGTTGAGCATTATTATGACTCGCTCGTAGATGCATGCTACAACAATTTTCATGTGGAAGCATGTACTTCGAGTTATGGCAGAGCGTCATATCCATCCAGGAGATCATTCAAATGATTGCAACTGAGAGGTACCCCCGAGGGGTGGTTGCTATCATTGCATATCTTCATGATGCCTTGCCTCTGTCACCTCATGTGAATTATTGCAGGAGTGTGGATCCACTTCAAGTGAAGGTCTGCATTGCAGATCTTCATCATCTTGAACATGGGAGAGACTGTTTTCATACGTGCTTCCACTGTCACCCGCATCCGGAGATTAATAATAATAATGATTATAAAAAGAATAAATATGAATTAAACACACACACACACACACACACACACACACACACATAGATATATATATATATATATATATAAACATGTAGCAAGATTCTTAATCATGGAGATTCACCTCTTTTTTATTATGGAGATTTTTAACCTCTAAATGGACTTTGTTACAATACCATGACTTGCTAATACCACATGCCCCCAAAACCAAAACTGTTAAAGATATTTTAAAATATTTCATGGAGATTAAATCCCTACCATCCATCGAATAAATATTGAAAATTAAATTAAATTTCTGAAAACCTTATTCCAAAATAAACACCCCTATCAACATAATTATTCCGTAGTATAAAAGTAGTAAAACTTCATAAAAGTAGTCCAATTATTATTACTAACAAAAGCACATAACAGGACCTCAACTTACAATAAATATTAGAAAATGAAAAGGATAGTTGACATATGATTAACATGAAATTGGTTGTTAGGCTTATATTTAACTTTTGCTAATCAATATTTAGTTTTCTAAACCAATCTAATTTGTAAATTGATTATGCATTTTAATGGTCAACTTTGTAATTTGCATTAGTCTCTCGTTTGCTCAATTCCTCAATTCTATGTTAAAATTTGGCTACCCAAAACTTACTGCAGCAATTGATGTTAATTCTTCTAATTGTTTAATAAATGAACAATTTACTTGTAGTTTCCTATGACAAATATCGAATTAAATACACTGCAACCTATAATAACATAAAATACTGCGGAAAATACAACGCAGGAAAGATAGAACGCACACACAATGAACACCATTGTTTTTGGACAATGTCCCCAAAAAACTCAATGTGGGAAAACCGGTGCAACAACTGAGAGTTTTAATTATTATGCAGTAGTTTCTGAATAAAAATCTTTGGATGCCCAAACTGGAAATCTGATATAGAGAATAAGCTGGCAAAGATATAGTGAGAAATTATCTCACACTGTCACTGGTGATCCGACACTGATCCAGCCTCTGAATGGCTAGCCCCACATTGTCTTTGTGCAATTACTACGTTGTCTCTGCATCACACCCTCTAGGGACTGCGTCACCCCTCTAGCTGATTGATCTACCAACTAGAAACTTAGATCTCTGACCCTCCGGCCTCAGACCCTGGCTCCCGACACTAGATCTGGACTGATCCTCAGCAAAACTGTGGATATCCTCAGAGGCTCTGCACTGCCCAACGTGGCACCGCGCAACCTCTTTGAACCTCTCTAAGCCTCCTCTGCAATGTATTCACTATATCGGAAGAACTTCCTCCGACAAACTATCCCTACCCCTCACTCCAAGAAATCTCCTCGATCTCTCTCCGACAACTGTTGCACTGCTTTCTTGAGAATTCAATCTCTAGATCTCTCACTCGATGCATTTTGCAAATGCCCATTGAGCTCCTTCTTATAATCTCTCGTTGACATATCAATGACCAAGATTAAAACATAATCAAAGGCTGAGATTAACTGGGAGTCGATCCTCGTCTTCATCTAGAAGATTCACACACGATCTAATTAATACCTTTTAATTATTTCCTTTTCCTAAGTTTAGACTTAGGAATCCATTAAAAATAATTAATTATTTTAATTAAATCCTCTCCAGATGGAATTTCCCAAAACGATTTCTGGGTATTGTAGAATGTATGTGTCCTAGCCTCTTTGCGAAATCTCGAGGCTAGAGCACATTTGATGCTATAAAAATCAACATTCTATAGTCTACTAGATTGTTCTATAATCTGCTCAATTGGTCTGCTTTACATTTTTCTCTTTGTAACTTGTTTTGCAATCTATCCCAACCTGGTATAATTTGCTTTTCTAGCTTCTATTTTATTCTCTATCTTTGAAATTTTACCTTTACAATGATATCCTTAACCAGAGGCTTCTTTCACCCAAACAATCACAATTATGCTCCAGTAGTGTGATAACTTCACATTATCAGAGTAGGCATTTCCTTTAGTCCCAATTTTCAATAATATGTGCTTACAACCAAGTGCTCATAAACATGCTTCTATAGAAACCCATGTTGGCTTTATTTACTATCACTTTAACCAAGCACTTTTACAATATAGGTGTTTCCTTGAGCTAATTCTCAAAGTAAGCACTTATAATTGTGCCCTTGTTATATAAGAGAGAATTTATTTAGACATTATGAGATCAAAGCATCGGGTAAATCCTCATAATTCCTTAACACTTAAATCTCTTTCAAAACCAATATTTTTTGACCATTTGGCAGTGAAACCTTTCCAACATTTGATGTGAACATTTTTGTCTCTTAATGACCCTGGACCACCAGAGTATCAAGATATTGATGGTTTGGCTGTGTTGTTATTTACAAAACTCTTGGTGGAGTGATATGTCGATATACCAATCATTGAATTCATGTTATTAGCTGTTATGGGGGCCAAACCTCAAATTTTTGGCTTATATCATAATATTGGGAAGAACCCTGGATTCCATTAATGCTACGAATCCTCAACTATGTATTTTAGGTATGGATGACAACAACATTTTATGTTTGTTATTGTGAACCTTCACGTCTATTGATGGGCTCAGGACACCCTCATATAAGATATTGAAGGATTCAACTTCCTCTACATCTCCAAAAATTCCAAGAGATGATATGGAAGTATAGGTCACTAGAGGGTCAACCTTTATATTGGTATTCAACCACTATTAAGATATCAAAACCTTTATTATATCAACAATATAGCCCATTGAATATTAATGAAACAACAATCAACTGATATCGAGATATCAAGATAACAAAGGTTTCTATATTCTTGCACTTCTAAAATTTTCAATTTGTCGATATGTTGAGGGCCCAATATGGAAGAATTATGCAGTGGAACCTCACTACTGGAGGTTAGGATGCTAGAATTACAAGGGCATGAAGCCTTAGATACTAGTCCTCAATATCACCTCACGAGGAGTGGAGACCAATGGTTACTAGATACAATATATTGGATAAACAAAGAGACTTGAAAAACGGTTGATAATCTAATATGTCGAGAGCCTTAGTCCCTTAGGTGATACACTTAAGCCCCGCGTGAACAAGAGACGAGACCAGAAGCTAAGGTGTATCGAAAACTAGAAATTCTATGAAGATTATGCATTATAAAATAATTTGATGTTTCACATGGAATTTGACTTACTATTGTTTTCGTGCCTTAGATATCTTCTTCACCCTTTGCTACTTAATTTAGCTCATCTACTCATTAATATGGATCTACCACAATAGAGCTAATGTTTCTACACTCCACATTATAATACATCTTCATTAGACTTCATTTTGTTTCTCTGCTTCTTGGATTACTGATTCGAGCAATCGTATTTTGCACACTAGATCCAATCTACTCTCCATACACTCAAAGACAATTATTTATATATATTTGGCTAGGCATGGATCAACATCTCCAATATATGATTCATATGGCTTGGGTTTGATATTCCAAGGGTTGATGCTAAGGACCACTTACTTGAGTTCAATATTCCTTGGGCCAAAACACACACACATATCCTTGGTCCATAATTCCTCAGACCCCCTTTTTCTTCTTTCCACCAATATCAATGTTTTTGGGGGAGGGTTGGGGGGTCCTTAGTGGTTTTCAACTTTGCGTGGGGGGTCAGGGCCTACAAAACCAATGATTGATACCGATAGCTAGGCAATATACCACCTGATATGCATTTTGGACCCCTTGCATGTATTAAGTAGTGTGCAAGTTGGGAGTGGAGGGGAAAGGAGGCGGGAGGGACTCCATGCTAGTTGCAGATCCAAATGGCATGCCTCAGAATTATATTCCACCTTATTTTAATGAAATTTGAGATTTCTTAACTTTGGTCTCCTCCTAAACTTTGGCATGAATCTCACTAGGATTCCCCTTAGACATGTACCAACCTGGGTCTCATGGGTTTCCACTTATATATGACACTTCCCTCTGGTACCACTTATGGGGAAGCATGTTGAAATATGATCAATAACACATACAAATTTTTTAAAAGGTAACATATTCACAGAAGAAGGCTATAATGCATAATAATATAAAATACAAATAGGAGAGTGATCTTCTACGACTTAGTTCTTTATATTAAGGAAAATAAAAGATACACAAAGAGAAATTTTGTTTTTTTATCTCCAAGATCACTCTAAGGTGCAAGGAGAGAGAATTCTTTCTGCACAAATTACAAACATTTTTAAAGGAGGGAACATACAGAATGGAAAGACTTCTTACAAAGATAAATTATATTTTTGACCTCCAAGATAACTATGAGGTGCAAGTAGAGGGCATGCATATAATGTAGACACCAAGGACTCTCTTTTTTTACTCCAAAGTATGATTCCCAAAAGAAAGTAGAAGAGCCTTATTTATAGGAATTATAATAGTTTTCCAATCATTTTCAACTAACAACAAGTGGTAAACTTAGGCTTTGGCATATAGGTCACCACACTCGAGAGAATTTGATAAATTGACAAACAAAGGCATGAAAGCTCAGACTCAAATATTCCTATGGATCTTGGCTAGTGGGGGCAACCACTAATTATGTCATCCCTTATAGGCTTAATCATATGAGAACTAGATCTTGAAAAATATTTTATAGTATAATTATTTTTACAGATATAAGCTAGTGGGGACAATCACTAGTTATCTCATCCCTTAAAGACTCGATCATATGAGGACCAAATCAAGGAAAACTTTATAGATGCGATATTTACCATAATGTATGTAAATGGAGGCGAATATTTTATTCAATGTCCATTTTAAGGTTGGTGAATCATTTATTTTTTTCATATAAAAGTATATCACCTTTGCAAATAAGTCGTTATCAAGAGTAGGCAAAATTATCTACTTAATTATTTACATTGGATGAATATTTACGACTAGTGTTTCTTGTGTTGGGTAAACATTGTCACCATTAATTTTCTTGATGTTATATATAATATGCATATTCTATTGAAATTTATTTTAGACAGATGGATATCCTTATATCCTATATGAGGAACATATATGTTTCAGTCCATTAAATCAACGTTCATCACTTGCGGGAATTGAACCTAAGTGGGGAGGATCCCAACCATTCCTCCCAACCACTCGAGATAAACCCAATTGACATACTTTATTGAAATTTACTTCTTATATGAGTGCTTATTTTTGTAGTCTTACATTGTTTTGTGGATAAATTCCTTATGTGGACAGAAGCAATATCCCTAGACCTACTAGCTTAGTCTAGAAACAACCAAGAAAAAACTGCAATTCTTTCCTTGGAAATGTTTGAAATATGGGAAGAAAACCTACTTGGAATCCAATGCAAGCTTCCTCATATTGGCTTGTTAGCTCCAACTCCAAATCCAATTTCTATAAGTCGAACCTGCAAAGCATCCAAAATAAGAAAGAGAACCAAAATATACAAACAACATATATAAACAAATCTAAAGAAGGAGTCAAGGATTCATGTTCTACATATGCATAAACAATGCATAAGTATAGGAGAAACAATGCAGTTTTCTATTAATAATGAAAAGAAAAGATTACAACCCTTGTTGTCCTTGAATTTGTAAATCTCTCCCATATTTCTTGTCTTTAATTTGCCACAATGGTAAGTCTTCAATCACACCTTAAGCACATGGATGGATTATGGCCCTATAGACATAAATGAGAAGCATAAGGGAATAATTAAGAGTCTCCAAAACCAACCCAGACTCTATGGTACATGCTGCATTTATAGGGTAAATGAGGTGGTTTTGGATTTACCATACAAGGGCTTAGATCCACTTTAGAATGAGGTATGTTGTAGGAGATAAGAGATAAGAACTCAATAACAGGAGTTTGAGATCTGATCCAACAATAAATAGTTAAAACCATTCTAGAATCTTCTAGAGAGAAACTTCGAAATTAATTTTTATTTTTCCTCATTTCCAGGTGTTCATCACACTTTTTGTGAAAGAAACTTGCGATGGCCAACGCAGTTTCCATGTGTGCAACCTGTGTCAGCGTAGTATATCTTAAAGGTAAGTGTGACAATCCACAAAATTAAGGTTTTTATCCAATGTAACCGAAGATTCTTGTAAATTTTGGAAAGAGAATGTTTTTGGATTTGTAGGGGATGATTGTAAGGTGTAAATGAATGATGATAGATCTAGGTTCAATGCCATTTGTTTGAATGCAACAAAATGACATGTAACAAATTGCCCCTAAAATACAAAGGCATAATTTTTGGTTTTTGAATGAAGTTCTTTACTATGTGAGAGGTCTTGGATCAAGATTCTACTGGTTGAGATCATCATTTGATTGTTACAATACATTATCATCATGATATCATCGCTGAGGTAGGCATACCCATACTCAAAATATAAGCATTTACATGTACAATGATCAAATTCATGTCAATTGATATATATAATGGACTCATGCTTCGATGAATTTCTCTATGACCATAGCCATCATACTTTGTAGATCTTGTATGAATCTTGAAATCGCAATCCAAATGGATGAAACTCGATGTGGGGTCTTCTACCTCGTCAATCAATAATACAAATCTAACCATGTGAATAAATGTGTTGGAGTCGAACATGGGAGACACAACATGGTTACTGGTCAATGATGAAAATTGTTAACGAATGTGAGAGGAACCACCGATAATGATATTGGACCTCAAGGTACTAAGCACAATCTATGAGGTCTAAATAGATGAGTTGAAGTTGAACAACTCACAGAATATTCCAGTCGAAGGATAATGATGAGAACCTGACGCCGAAAGCGAGGAGACTTTCCATTGAGGTATGCAAGTTCCAAGGAACTGAAGGGAGTTTTAAGTCAACTTCCTAAAGAATGTGTTGATCTTTATAGGAAGTGACCCGTCGCAGGAGGGACTTAATGTATCTCCCACCAATGATGTTAGTGTCAGTTTTTGCATCCTACCACCAATGACCAAATGGACTCTTATCATGTCTTGTTAGAGTCCCATAGTTAATTTTTTGTCATTCCATTAGGTCATCATGCAAAAATTTGGTCACTAGATGTCGATCTAGGTTTGTTTTTACTCCTTCCAAAGTTTTACTCAATGCTGGTTCGTTTCACCTCTCAGCTGAGTGTACCATCATTCAAAAGTTGGCATCATCATTACAGTCATCTTTATCATGGTTTGATTCAGTCTAGAGTCTCCATTAGGTCTTTAGGGTTCCAAGGTCATCAATTCATCATTCCATGCATAAATTCCAACAAGTGGAGGAGTGACAATAAATTAATTTCATCAATAAATTTAATTTCAAAGAAGAAATGTAATTTTATGTTCTTAATTTGTAATAAGTACTTCAAAGTTCCAAGTAGCTGCAAATTCTCAAGTTCTACCAGCAAAAGTTCAAGGTTCCAAGAAGAAATTCAGTTTTCCAAAGCCACCAAAAGTTCAAAGTTCAAATGATCAAGTTCACGTTTAAAAGCAAAAAGAAAATGAAAGGTTGATTTTGATAAGGAAAATGTGGGTTCATGATAATTTAATGATTCTAATCCAAGTTTAAAAGGCCCTAAAATACCAAAAGACATTCATTCTCACGCTTCAACATCGAGCTCTCAACTTGCCCAAGTCAAAAAACCAATTTTACTTCAAAAAATTGAGTTTCTAGTGCCTCACTGCGCTTTTCATTAAGGCGTTGCACTTTTCTTTGGAGCTCGCTGCACTTTTCCTCAAGGCGCTGTGCTTTTTGCAGAGCTTGCTGCGCTTTTCTAGGAAGCTAGAGTATACCACTGTAATTAAATTCCCTAGCTCATCTCTCTTGTCATTTTAACTCCCCATCACGTCCCTAAGGTTCCTAACTCCCTTACACCCTTCCCTAAATTTTCCCACACCTATCCCAACTCCCAAACACCATCATCTCATTCCCTCTTCCTTCCCATTCTCCCCTAGGGTTTATAGAAAACTAAACATCATGGAGGAAGAGAGAAAGAACTACAACAACGGAGGGAGAATCTTAAGGCTTGAGCCATCATATAGTAGGGAGTTGATGTCATCACCCCTAGCCGTCAAATGTTTCAAGTATGTGGGTTGTTTTGAGCTTTGTGAAATGGTCCAAAGAGTGTACAACCATCCAGATTTGACCAGGATCTTCATCACAAACCTACAAAAAGACCATTGCAAGGGTGACATTCACCATTTCTACAGAAATTATTGCAGCAACAATAGGGATACCTAATGTAGGTGAAAAGTGGTTCAAAACTCAGGAATTGGATGCTCAACTGTATGCACCCTACCAAGGCTAAAATTAAGAAAATATTCCCTTTTGGTCAGCTACTTAATAGGTTTGCTCCCATGATGAAAATCGTAATGAAGTATTTCACTTGTGAGGGAAGATTCTCTAGACTCTACAACTACCACATCACGTTACTCAACATTCCCTATTATTGTACAGGAGCATTCAAAATATGGCCTACAACATACATCACAGAGAACACGAGCTCCAAATGAACAATATTTTCCATCATTCACTCATCAAAATCATTTTCCTTTACCATCTCAAAAAGTTGAACATTCCATGGGAAACTTTCATTGAGGCAGAGGTCTTCACATCACCACCCAATCAACCTGCTAGACCTATTCCACCATAAACATCAGTTTCCCAAAAGGAAACTAGGTCATCTAGCAGGGCTGCAGTTAAAAAGAGGAAAAAGGACAAAGAGGTCAAAACTTATTAGAGAGGACATAGGCAAGTGTTTTCTCCAAAAATTTTGGAATGGGCCTTGCCTTTGACATCAACAAAGCAGTGATATCATAAACAGTAGGAGACAATTGTCCAAGAGAAAGAAGCCCTTCACCATGACATTGAGATAGTGGAATTAGAGTCCCAAGATGAGCAAGAAACCACAAACCTAGTCATCAAAGAAAAATATGCCAAAATCAGAGAGCTACAAGATAATTTGGCAAGGTACAAGTTTGTTATCTCCTTCCTTGAGCAAGAGAACAAATAGTTGAAGGAAAAGCAAATAATTTTGGAAAATGATCCATTGAAGGCTACAAGGAAAAATGGCCAAGGCAAAGAAGTGATTGGACATGATAATTTTGATGAGGATGAGGCTCAAACCACTTAGAAAAGACCAAGAACAAGGGGCCTAAAAAGAGCATTGAAGTTATAAAAACAACAAGAGGCACTTCTTGTAGATGAACTCACCTTTGAGGAAAGGATTGTCATGGAAATTAATGAAAATATGGAAGTTTGCCTTGACATAGTAAACATACACCTGGAGAAGCTTCTTCACGAATCCAACAAGGAAAATCAGATGTTGAGGCACATGGATGACCACTACCATACAAGAAACAAGATTTTTAATGTCAAGGTTATGCAATTGCAAGATAAGCTCTAGTAAACCCTAATCAGCCAAAAGGATAAGGGTAAACTTGAATTACTTGATGATTCAACCTTGGTTGCATAACACACTTCATTAGGACCTCATTCAGAAATTTTGAAAGTTTTGGGACAATTTTTTGGCATTTTTGGCATTTTGGTCAAATTTTACCAGTTTTTTGCAAAGTCAACCTGCAAAAAGCACAACGTGGGACACACTGTGCTTTTTATGGAGGCCTCAAAATGAAGAAAAATTTGTGGGGTTGGATATATAATGGATTATACATCACATTATGACTCCTAGAAAAAAAAAAAAAAAAAACTCATATTTTGACAGGTGGAAAAGTAAAAAACCAACTAAAAAACACCTTTCTGCAAGTGTTTCCAGCCACACGCTGTGCTTATTGACCAATCTTGGAAGGATTGACTTTTGAGGGGATTAAATCCATCATTTTCAGTGCTTGAGGACATTTTGGACAACTAGACAGGAAAATATTTCCAATGAGATATATTGATATCAATGTGGATTTCAGAAAGGCAGTCAAAATTCAACTTGAAGCTCATTTTGTGCTTTTCTCAAGGGCACACTGCGCTTTTTGCACACACGCTGCGCTTTTTCCAGTTGCCTGTTTTCTTCATAAATTTTACTTTTTCTCAGTTGGTTGATGAATTTCGTGAATTTTTACTGATGTAAATGTGGAAATAAAATGTAATTATGCCTTTTATAGTTACTAGAGGTAGATACATCAAGTAAAATTGTACTTTTGGGTCAAGTGAATCAGTTTCACCAAAGATAGGGAGAGTTTGTTGACCTCCCTAGTCATTAGGATTCTAGTTGAGGATTTTGGGGAACATCTCTGGAAGTCATGGATTCGACCCCTGAGAGTGGGAGAAGTCTATTTTGGTCTACATCTTTCATTTTCTTTGTCATTGCAAGGATTGGATGATGTAGAATTGATCTTTGAACACTAATGTATTCAGTGATTTTTGGCAGGAACTAATAAACATAGTTTGCAGCTATTGTGGTGGGATTCATGTGGTATGTGTTTTAGCAGTGTTTGTTCTTCTATTTTCATATGTATGAAATTATTTTGCTCTCCATCTTTCATTTCCATGTCTTATGTGATTGATTTCTAAGTTGATAAGAAAAATTCATTATTTTGATGCTCCGTTTTGGAGAAGTTATCACAATTATGTTTCACTTTCTTCTGATATAAAAAAATTCATAATTCTTATGCTAGTTTTGAAACCCTAGCAGTATCTCACACTCACCGAGATACTTTAAAGTGCTAAAGTGTGTGCCTACCTTACCCCATCACATATTTGTAAGTTTGATTTTCAGTGCCCTGACCTAGAATTTCCTAGACCTAATTTACCATCCAGTACCAAATCCAAATCAATCAAACCCTAGAGCCTACTATACCTAGCCTAAATCTTCATTATCCAGTCAATTTGGTTGTGATCTCACGGAGAGAGCCCTTTCTAGCCTAGTAGGGCTATCTACTAGGTCAAAGCAGTCTGTGGTTACCTTTGTTGGTCTCTTTCTCAACCTTCGGAGATCCGTTGGAGTGATAAAATCCTGGCGACCATATTGGGGAGAGAAAGTGACAGATCCTCCTTATTTGTACCATAATTTCATCAAATTCTAGGCCTGTGGGTGACAGGTCTTAGTCTTCATGACGAATGATCTGAAAGTTGCGAAGAACCGAGTTGCGAAAACATAAAACATTCTAGCTTCGAGGAGATACACTAGATCGAATCCAGATCCTCATCCATCTAATCCAGTCGAAGATCCAGAGAAACTTGTTTGGAAGTAGAGATCCCAACAATCAGAATTTCAGTGAAATCCTTCTCCATTGGTAATATCTTTCTTGTTACCTAATTTTTTTTTATCTCTCGAAGACATACCTTTTGATTTGAAGTTTGAATTGTCTCTATTTCGATCAAAGTCTTAAAATTCACTGCCTAAGATAGTATTTGACCCATTAATACTATCTAAAGTAAAATCATTATCTGTGGTAGTTTTCGATTCCTAGAAACCTGAAGATAATTTTCTTTCCGAAGAATCTAAATCCAAATCGGACTTTGACAGAAAAGTCTGGAGTCAATTTGATAGGCTTGAAAAGTTAGCTAGTCAACTTCAATACACATCCAAAAAATCCATCATCCAATACCAGAAAGAGTCATTTTCCTTTCCAAAACAATCCCATTTAGTTGTTGCCTCTTCATCTACACCTTCTACTTCATTACCTATTCAGTCAACTCCTTCCATTGTTACTCCTACACTTCACTCAGCAGGATTCATGGCTAGATTTGTGCCCCTGATTCTACGCGCTCAACTCAAAGCCTTACCACAAGGCTATAGCCAGAGCATCCCTCTCTTTGATGAGAATTCTTAAATCAGTGCAAAAAACACTTAGTGAAAGTCATTTATTTCATTGACCTGGAAGAAATAGATCCTGATGATGCTAAGATGAGAGTCATAGTCCAAAGCTTTTCCGGAAATGTTAAAACTTGGTTTAGATATTTGACTGCAATTCTATAACCACTCCAGACCAGTTGATTGATGCATTCATAGCCCGATGGGAGGTGAAGAAAAACCCCTTGCAGATTATTTTTGAGTATGACAACCTAAAAAGGAATCCACATGAATTAGTTCAGGATTTCACTGCTCGTTTCAACCGAGTGTACAATTCAATTCCAATGAGATCAAACCTCCTCCAGGTTTGGCTCTCTTGCACTATCCAGATGTCTTTGATCTGAACATGGAATACTAGCTTTGGGACAGAAATTATGCAACACTAGAAGACATGCAAAGGAATGAAATCAATGTGGAAGAAAACTTTTCAATTAAAAATTCAAAGATGAAGGGTGAGAGAAAGGTAACAATCAAAGAAGAAACATCCTCACCCTTCGAGCTAAAATTGGATACCTTGATAAGGAAAATGGAAATAATGGTTGACATAATGTCCATTACATAAATACAACCAGAAGCACAGGTTATAAATCCTAACTTTAGAGGAGAATAATAATAACCTCAATTTAGGATCAAACAAAGATAACAAAGGGCTCCTGAGTAGCCAACACAGAAACAAAAGATTCAGACACCCTTGTAGCAAAATTATGCTCAAGGGGTTTGTTGAGGAGGTAAATCCCCTCTCCGGACAGAGGCGATCCCTACTAGCCCAGATCGGGTCTAGCAACAATCAAACATGCTACAGTGCAGGTTCCTAATTGTAAATAAATCGACTTGCGAGGAAGGCTTACCTGGAATCCAACGCTATCGTCTGTAGAAGAGGTGGTGCTCGCGTTCCTTTGCCCTGGCAGATCACAATCTCACGATCTCCGTGATTGGACACCTGCACACGCAAGAAAAAACACAAACACAAGAATAAAATCCAGTGCATACAACTATATATCAGTCGAAGAGGATATAACTCATGAACATGATCAAGAACAAGAGTAGAACCATAACCGATAGTTGCTTATCATTAAAGAGTCAAAAGAAGAATACAACCATAGCTTCGACGCAACACTCTCCTTTAGCGGGTCGTCAGCACAACATGTCTCGAAAAAGCCTGTCAGGGATGGGACAAGCCTCTCTCTCCGGATACTTGGCAATAGTCTCCTTGCTTGGATTTAGCCTTAGGGAATCAAGAAGGCTTTTGCTGCATGAAAGCTCTTGGGAACTTAGAAATTCTGCCACTCTTTTGAACTAGCTTGCAAATGGAAATGGGCAAGCTTTTATAGAAGGAGGAAGGGGAGTTGGGATCCCTATAATTATGGGATTGGCCCTATCATCAAGGAAGCTTCCATGAGAGGTGGAAAACCACTTCCTCTCCATGGAAATCCGTAGCCAAACCTCCCAACTCAAGATAGAAATCAACCCAGTAATTTGTTAGGATGAAACTTCCGCCTTTTATTTTTAAAAAACACCTCTTAATATGGTTGGCGTGGGTATGGCTCTATGACAGAGCGCCAATTGGCGCACCCTCTTTGGAGGATTTCCCTCTTGGCGCGAGGGCTGAACTATGGAACCGCGCCAATGGAAAAAGAGTTATTTTTAGGGTTTTTTGCAGGGAGATGTCTTTAGGGAAATTAAAGCTCATCTTCAGAGGGATGTAATGAAAGTATTTTCAAGCCTTAACTCTGCCCACAGGTCACGGAATGAGCCCTCCAATGTGCAGGATGGGGATTGTAGGGACGGTGACAAATTGCTGTGTAACAGATGCCCCCTAAAGCATGAGGCCCGAAAGAGAGAGAGAGGGGTGAAATGATTTACGAGAACATGCCGACCGAAAACACCGCCATTGGAAAACCTACGGAGCGAAGTACAACTAATGTCTCAGATACATGATATATATGCGTGGTATGGGCACAACCATCCATAACAGAGTGTACAATAATCTAGATCCAAAGCATGGACACAGCCATCCAATGAAGATCGATAAATAGACTCAGGTATGGTCGCAGCCATCCAATCAGTGAGTCATGTAAATAATCATAATAATCCACAATATCGTAGCCTGGATTACAACAGACACAATCTAGGGTCTTGCGCTCCATCTCGACCCGAACAAAGTACAAGTTCAAGCATGCGAATATGTGAGCTGAAGTCGAACATGCAAGAACATCGTCTGATTACCAGCCAATGATGAAAGCTGTTAACAGACACGAGAGGAACCACCAATAATGACAATGGCCCTCAAGGTACTATAGGTACAATCTACGGTGTGTGAATCAATGAGCTGGTGTCGAACATCCGTAGAATCACTCGATCGGAGGCTAATGATGAAAACCTCACGTCGAATGCGACGAACCTGCCATTGAGGCATGCAGGCTCCAAGGTACCTTGAAAGAGTCTCTAGACCATCTTCCTGGATAATGAGCTGAAGTCGACAGGAATTGGCCTTGATAGAAGGTGGGCCATAATGTTTCCCACATCATCGACATGAGACGGAGGAACATAATGTTTTTGTGAATCAGGATCATATGAGAATCAGAGGAAGGTTGATACTTGCAGAGGTCAACTTCTCTTGAACATGTAAACGGCACGACAGTGGACTTGGCAGTATTTGACATCAACGGATCAAAGGTCATGGTGACGAGGCAATGAGTAGATGAGAGGTCAAAAGGGATTATCCAAACCCACGGAGGCAAAGTGAAGAACGAGATGAGATGTCCCCAACCCGACACGAATGCAGATAAGTGCCATGTTCAAGAGCGAAATACTGTTGACACGACAACGATGCTGGTTCCATTTTCCCCCACCATTTCTGGCGAGTACCCCAATTATTTTTGATAACAAGCTTGAAGGGGATAACATATGCTTGTAATATAAGTCCGCCCTTCGGGCGAATCCATCCTAGTACATTTAACGAGCCCTAGGAAGGAGTGACTCGAATAACCTCATTTCGACTGAATCCGATGTCATCAGGGTTTAACGAGTCTGACAAAGGAAAACTCGGCGTCTTTTCATGTTTAGAGAGTTTGAAAAGACAGTGGAAAAGTAAACTCCAACAATCCCTTTTCGTAAATAGTTCCTCAGACCCGAAAAGGTAGAAAACAATATCTGAGAAAGCCTCCTAGTCGCGATAGGCTAGGGTATTCCTTTTTTGTAAATAATCTATCCCAGCCCGAAAAATGGGTAAACGTATATTGGGTAGATGTCGTTTCGTTTCCATTTTAACGAGATCGAAACGACAAGGGCCTCAGAAATCTTTTCATGTTTAGAGAGTCAGAAAAGAGCTAAAAGATGACTCCACCTGGAGGAATGAGTGGTATAAAGGATAGCAACTGGTTCTGGTGATGGTGGAACTGCTCAGAACAAGTAAAGGTTAAGAGGCTGGCTAACAATACCACTCATCACAGCGGTTCCTCAGGAACGGGTAAAATAACCGAGTGAAGGCATCTGATCGGCCAAGCAGATAGTGATGATGGAATGAGAAAACCAAGGCTCATCTGGCAAAAACAAGCTGATAAAATGGCAATCACAAGAGGTAAAATGGGCATGGTTTCATTTTTACACAAGCTTGAAACAAAGATAAACTATGCTTGAAGTTGGTTTCATTTTTACACAAGCTTGAAACAAAGATAAACTATGCTTGAAGTTGGTTTCATTTTTACACAAGCTTGAAACAACGATAAACTATGCTTGAAAACCGGTTTCATTTTTACACAAGCTTGAAATGGAAACAAACTATGCTTGAAAAAGTAAGCATGCCCCCAGCATGGTGACTCAATTCGAGGTACATGCCCCCCAAGCTTCAGTCCATATGAACGGCAGATGGAGTGAAGGTTCGAGTTACGAGATCAAGAGAAAGATTCGACTGGGATTTTACGAGATCTTGACAAAGACTCGAATTGAACAGGAATGTGTTTAATTATTTTAACGAGGTTGACACATTAAAAGAACTATCCTCAGAACCACCTTGTTTCATGGTTTAAGGAGCTTGGCACAAGACAAGGAACTATGCTCCGACGACCTTGTTTCATTTTTTAGGGAGCTTGACACAAGACAAGGAACTCTGCTCCGAACGACCTCATCATAATGAACAAGAAGTCATCGCTTCCAAGAGTTCCACTCGCGATGGAAGGAAAACATCCTAGAAAGTCAGACTCCAATGCCTCCTTAAAGACTGGATGCACAATGGCATCATCACTGAGTACAGGCATGGGGTAGGTAGCCACATAGTTGACCTGCGGCAGGGCAGATACAACAGGTGGATAAAAACCAGGAAGGGATGATGGCGGGCTAGTTGCCACATCAGGACCAAAGAACGAAAGCTGATCAATGGTCACGATCTGTCCTTCATGTGGAAAATAGACCGCACGAAGAAGGGAGGAGACAAGCGCTCCCATGGCATAGGTGTAATCGCGCCCCAAGAGCAGATTGAAATCCAAGGGGCCTGGAACAACCATCACGTCTATATGGACGGTTTTACCTCCCAAAATAACAGGTAACCTTGGAAGGATCCCTAAGGGTTGACTCGTTCTTCTATTAAATGCCAACAGATTCTGCGTAACAGGCGCAAGCGGCGGCGAGCCAAAATCTTGCCAAGTAGTTGAGGATAAAATACTAACAGACGCGCCTTCATCTATAATGGTGCTGGGTACGACCAGACCAAAATCCTGTATTGTGATCTCGAAAGGCACATAAGACGGAAGGCGGTATCCTACGAATCGATTCCAATCAAAGGAAGCGACCAAACTACTCGGAGGGGCTACCATCGAACCGAGAAGGTCTTCCCCTGGTGTTACGGAAGAAGGAGCATCCTCCACGACCTCCATCTCGAAGGTGGGAGGGGTATCCTCCGGAACCTCCATCACGGGAGGTGGAGGAGCAGCTTCTTGAGACATAGGGACAGGAGAATCTTTCTCCAAGTCCAAAGAATCTGAAGAAACAAGAAGAACCTGGGGGATTTGAGGTCCACTCTCGACGGAAAAGACCTGGTGCACCGTAGACGGGGCCAGCTCAACTGATCCCACGACCAATGGTTGGTCAGGGATGGATTCTTGAATTTGAATTTCCAAGGGAGCGGGATCGACCAAGGATGACTCTTGACCAATCGTAGGATCAGCTGGTGGAGGACTCAAAGTAATCCGTTTATAACCAGCCGGGAGGCATGGTGTAGAAACAGTTGAGTTGTCCAAGACTCGCTTGGCTTCATCCATATACGGACAAAGGTGAATGGCATGGTGCCCTTCACACAACTTACAGGGACTGGTAATCTTACCCTGCTTCTTAGGAGCCTTACCAGCAGCAGCCGAAGACGTGCCCCCAACTTGACTCCCGGAAGCCAAAGGCAACGACGGGCGACCGTTGGACCATACTTCGAGTACCTTGGGAATGCCAGTACAGTCTCGAAGAAGATGGTCTCCTGTGCACAACATGCAAGGGAAGTTGACTTTCCATGGAGGGTTGGAAGGTTTATCAAGAGGAGACTTCTTAGGCGCAATAGCTGCAGAGTTAGCCTCTCCTTTATCGGACTTCTTCTTCTTCTTAGCCACCTGGTTACTCGAATCCAAACTTTCACCAGGAAAAGTAGAAGAGGAGCACACAGAAACAGGCGAAGAAGGGGAGAGGTCCACCTTGGAATCAACATGATGTTGTTCAGGCGGAGGAGACGGTTGAACAGAAGCCGAGACATTCGGGACCACAGAGGTTGAAAACAACCAAACAGGAAACCCAACAGTTAACCCAGGAAGGGAAAACATTGCCATATAAGGAGCACCAACATTCCCAAAAGGAGGAAAATGACCAGGATTCCCATCGGAGGGGATTCCTTGGTTGATCAACTCCGGGAAAGTTGCCATCAGAAATGATCTTCAGAACAACACCCTAAGGAATCTAACTTTAACTAGGAATATTGCGTGGGCAGTTAATTTTTAAAACATTGAAACAAAACTCTACCGTTTCATATTTTAAGAGTCAAGAAACAGGCAAAAGGTGACTCTATCACTTTCAAATTGGAAACAAGCGTGAAAGGACAAGCGCTTGATGACCTTTTCAAATTTAAAGAGTCAGAAAAGATCAAAATGACTACTCAGGAATTCTAGGCAAAAGGTGTACCAAATAACCGTGAACTGCAATATACACCTTGGTTTCAATAATGAAAGAGAAATCAACCAAGGACTTTTCGTACGTGCAGGAAATCTCCCCGAATGCTGTGTTCGGTGTATCATGGGTATAGGGCGGCAGACTCGGCTTCCTATGGATAAAGGATAGAAACCTAGTGGGGTCTCCCTTTATATACGCGACGGTATGGGGAGCACAAGTCCGTTCTAGTGCTGTCTAAAGCCAAGAGGCGAACGACAACTACTAGGTTTTAAGACGCCGGAACACGTCTCTAGCCTAGACCTCTAAATATTTCGTTAATGTTTCAATGCTTCCTTAGGTAAATTGAGTAAATTTTATGGTTGATCTTCAATTATGTTTCGGTTTCAAGGCCCTACCGTATGTCATATGACAATCTCCTGTATGCAGCTATATGAGAAAAGAAAACTTTCAATTCGATGAATGCTATCTAGTTAAGGGAAGAGCTTCAAACAATGATGCAACAAAAAACAAAACTAAAAACGAAAATTTTCCGAACTAGATGACTTTCACTATCCAAAAGTATTCTAAAACATTCAACGAAGCGAATTATGCAATGTAATCTATGCAAAATTCTCTTTTCCGAAAACTATGCAATTGTAATCTATGCACAATTTCCTTTTCTTTTCAAATGATAAGAATGCACTCAATGCATTTTTCGATGAAATGAGAATCTACTTAATGCACGCTTTTAACGAAAGAGAATGCACTCAAAGCGACTTCTAGTTTTCGATCATTAAACAATGTAATCTAAGTTCAATGATGGACCTCAAAAAATAATTTTCAATGCAATGTGATCTAATGCATTTTAACGAAAAGCAAACTATGAGACAAAAACTAAAAGAACGCAAATCTCCTTGATGAAAGATGAATGCAAAAGAGATGTGAAGAAACACTAAGAATGCAATCGTTGTTTCAAACACTTTGTAACGAAATCCCTCAAAAGGCGACAAGACATATGAGGTCAAACACAAAGAGGACTTCCAAAGCAAGAGATCAAAACAAGGCATTCATTCCCTTTTACATCAAACAATCATGGAAATAAGACATTTCAAACAATGAGAAATGTAATCTATGCTCATACAGTGAAAAGACCGGAAGGGAAAGACACACTGGTGAAGGATTTAGGGAAAAAATCTCAATTTTCATACATCCTGAAATTGGCTCGACTTGTACATTGACAACTAGCGCCAACTAGCGCGAATTGCACATTGACAACTAGCGCAAATGGCCAATTGGCGCGGGTTGCTAACTAACAACAAGCGCCAACGCCTGAAAATGAAAAAACAAAGAATTTCTCCCAACCAAGACCAGACTCACCACTTCAAGCAGAATCTAAAACAAACCCAGAAGAAAAGTACTGACCAAAAGAAGCTTCCGAACAAGGGTAAACCCTAGCACCTACAGGAAATGGCACGACTGTCTGGCTGTAATCCGCGCCAGACAGGGATGGCGCGAGTGATGAACTGGCAAACTGCGCCAACTGGCGCGACTGTCAGGGCTAAACTCACGCCAATTAAGCCAACTATGAAAAGGTGAAAATTTGGAAAAGCAGAGGTCAGATCTGATCCTTTGGAGCTGAACCAAAAGCCAAACACTCAGAAAAGAGCCAGCCAAAAGAGCCAATCAAGCAAAGAGAATCAAGAAACAACCGAAAAGACAAGACAATACTCCAAGTTGTTCAGTCCGTAAACTAAACCGGAGATCGACTGAAGCAGCGTTGATCTACTCCGCTAATGTAGAGAAAAAGCATTTCGAAGGCTATTTGGTTGTGCTTCAGACTCCGTCTATAGCTGAGTCCCCAGCGGAGTCACCAAATTGTTGAGGAGGTAAATCCCCTCTGCGGACAGAGGCGATCCCTACTAGCCCAGATCGGGTCTAGCAACAATCAAACACGCTACAGTGCAGGTTCCTAATTGTAAATAAACCGACTTGCGAGGAAGGCTTACCTGGAATCCAACGCTATCGTCTGTAGAAGAGGTGGTGCTCCCGTTCCTTTGCCCTGGCAGATCACAATCCTCACGATCTCCGTGATCGGACACCTGCACACGCAAGAAACAACACAAACGCAAGCATAAAATCTAGTGCATACAAATATATATCAGTCGAAGAGGATATAACTCATGAACATGATCAAGAACAAGAGTGGAACCATAACCGATAGTCGCTTATCATTAAAGAGTCAAAAGAAGAATACAACCATAGCTTCGACGCAGCACTCTCCTTTAGCGGGTCGTCAGCACAACATGTCTCGATAAAGCCTGTCAGGGATGGGACAAGCCCCTCTCTCCAGATACTTGGAAATAGTCTCCTTGCTCGGATTTGGCCTTAGGGAATCAAGAAGGCTTTTGCAGCATGAAAGCTCTTAGGAACTTAGAAATTTTGCCACCCTTTGGAACTAGCTTGCAAATGGAAATGGGAAAGCTTTTATAGAAGGAGGAAGGGGAGTTGGGATCCCTATAATTATGGGATTGGCCCTATCATCAAGGAAGCTTCCATGAGAGGTGGCAAACCACTTCCTCTCCATGGAAATCCATAGCCAAACCTCCCAACTCAAGATAGAAATCAGCCCAGTAATTTGTTAGGATGAAACTTCCGCCTTTTATTTTTTAAAAACACCTCTTAATATGGTTGGCGCGGGTACGGCTCTATGACAGAGCGCCAATTGGCGCGCCCTCTTTGGAGGATTTCCCTCTTGGCGCGAGGGCTGAACTATGGAACCACGCCAATGGAAAAAGAGCTATTTTTAGGGTTTTTTGCAGGGAGATGTCTTTAGGGCAATTAAAGCTCATCTTCAGAGGGATGCAATGAAAGTATTTTCAAGCCTTAACTCTGCCCACAGGTCATGGAATGAGCCCTCCAATGTGCGGGATGGGGATTGTAGGGACGGTGACAAATTGCTGTGTAACAGGGTTGAAGAAGAAGAAGAAGAAGATTAGATTGTGGAAGAAAATCACTTTTTTACAAAAAAATCACAGCCTATATTTTTGTCAGAAAATGAAGAATATGTTGAGAAGACAAATTTGACTAAGGATGAAGATTACATACTTTCAAATGATCATGAGTTGGAGGTTGAGTTTGATGATTATCTTCGGGGTTATTTGAATGCACTCAGCTCAGAGCAGAGGCAATAATCATTGAGAAGTAGAGATGTCCCAGTCAATCCTATTCAGAAGCGTACATCCCAACAAAAAGATAGTCAACCCAAGAAAAATCCTCAAGGTAATTAGAACAAAGGAAAAGAGTCTGCAGCTCCAAATCAAAGCAAGATTACTTAGCCATATACAAGCACACCGAGCAAAGAAAAAGAAAAAGAAAGTCAGAAGAAGGAAACTACACCAAAGGATCATCCCGACAAAAGGTACACCACCATTAAAGAGGTAGATAAGTCCATTCCTTTTAGCTTAGAAACTGAAATATCTAAGTTAAAAGTCTCTATACCTTTAACTGAACTTGTCAAAAACAAACAATATAAATATCACATGGCCAAAATGTTGAAAGTAGATCCTTTATATGATATGGTAGATGTTGAAGATGACGAACCTAAACTCATTTTTGGTCCAGCCACAGATGCTCAGTTAGAGGATAGTGAAGTTCCCCCATTCTATCCGAGTCTAAGAATTCATAAATGTATCCTTCACAATTCCATGCTCAACTCTGGAGCTTTCCATAACTTGATGCCGAAGGCCAATATGGAGAAATTGGGCCTAGATATAACTCTTCCTTACCATGATTTGTATTCCTTTGATTCAAGTAGAGTTCGTTGTCTTAGTCTCATAAAGGATTTGGTAGTTTCCCTTGAACAAATCCTAGCAAAGAATGTCTTGATGGATGTCGTGGTAGCTGATATACCACCACAGTTAGGTATGTTGTTGTCAAGATATTGGGAGCGAAGTTGAGAGGTACTTTGCAACTAGATTTCTCTTATGCTACCATCCCTATTTTCGAACAATTGAGGAAGTTGTACCAGGAAACAAAGATGAAATACATTATTACCAGCAAAGAGAAACCCAAAAATCATCCTATTAATGTTGTACATATAGATATTGAATCATTTATTTTGTTTAATGACAATGGTTTGAATGATGTAGATAGTTAGCTAATAGAAGTAGAAGATATTCTAGAAATTTCCAATAGTTTTAGAGCAATTTTAGATGAGGGAAAAGGTAATCTGTCTAGTTCTTCAGATCAGTCATCGGATAAGATAGAAAAAGGTTTAGAACAGATTGAAGAAGTGGCCTGAAAATATGAGACATAACAAAATACAGATTTCCAACATCTGGATGATGAAAATGGTCTTTAGATCATGGATTTTGATGGTTCCATCAGGAAATATGGGGCAGGCATTGGAATTTGGATCTCGAGCCCTCTTCATTAGCCAAGTAAAGTTCCAAAAAGTGTAAGATTATGTTCATATAAGTTGACTTTCGATTGTTCAAACAATGAGGCTAAATACGAGGCATTGATCACCGGCCTCAAAATCCTGTAAAAGGTTGGCACAAGAATAATTCCAGTTTATGGTGACTCCGAGCTTGTGATAAACATGTAAAAGGGGAATACCAGGCCAAGCATCCACAAATGAGAGCGTATAGAAATGATGTACTATATATCCTAAATATGTTTCCTGAATATACATTGTTATTAGTACCGAGAAGTCAGAATATTATGGCAGATTCACTTGCTACAACAACAAGTAAATTCAAGATTCCCATATTTATAATAAGAAATTTGAAATTCATGTTAAACATCAGCCGACTATCCCTGACAACTTGTGGTATTGGCAAGTGTTTTGGGATGACAAATAGGTAAATAATTTTCTGCAAAATGAAGGTGAATTTGAGAATTATTTTATTGATAAAGTTTATGACAAAGATGATCAAGTCATCGAAGCCACTCAGGTTGATGTATTACAATTGAAGGATAACAATATTCCAATAGGTACATTGCTTTATTGTCTGAATTTTCTGATGTATTCGCTTGGGATTATGCAGACTTAAAATTTTATGATAAGAATATCATTCAACATGCCATTCCAATGAAGTCTGACCAAAAGCCCTTCAGACAAAAGCTAAGAAGAATCAACCCGAGGTTGTTGCCGTCGATAGAGAAGGAAGTGAACAAACTTTATAAGGTTGGCATTATTGTTCCCATCATTTTCTGACTGGATATGAAATCTAGTTTCGATAAGGAAGAAAACTGGAGAAATCAGGATTTTCATTGATTTTAGAAACTTAAATAAGGTGTCTTTGAAGGATAATTATCCCCTTCCCAGAATGGATCATATCCTACAAAGAGTGGTTGGGGCTTCCTAAATGTCGCTTCTTGATGGATATTCAGGATACAATCATATTTTAGTGCATGAGAAGGACCAAGACAAAACTGCGTTCATGACACCTTGGGGCACATTTAAGTATGCTAAGATGCCATTCAGACTCAAGAATGCAAGGGACACCTTTTAGTGGGCGATGGACATAGCCTTTCTAGATGCGAAAGATTATTTATTAGTTGTATATCTTGATGATTTGGCAGTTTTCTCTCATTCCGATGATGAACACTTGTATCACTTAAGAATTGTATTTTAGAAATGTAGGAAATTTGAGATTTATCTTAATCCAAAAAATAGTCTTTTTGCGATGGAGGAGGGAAAGCTTCTCGATCACATAATCTCCAAGGATGGTATTCAGAGTGACCCTTCTTGGGTTGAGGCTATTCAGAAAAGTGACTTTCCATGCAGTAAAAAAGAGATCCAGTCTTTCAATGGTAAGATGAACTTCTTAAGGAGATTTATTCCAAATATGGCCGAGCATTTAAGGATGTTCTTATGCAGAGTGATCTGAAAGGTAGAAGAGGGAAGTGGATTGTATAAATTTTAGAGTATGACCACGAGATCAAGCCCAAAAAGCTGATCAAAGGTAAAGGATTAGCCAAGCTCATGGCTAAATCAAATTTACATGCTCTAGATATGAACCTCATTCAGTTTTGTCCAATGAGGAAGAGGATGGCACTATCATACAAGTATATGATATTTTTTCTTTATTCTCCTTTGTATTCCGATATCATATTTGTTCTTCAGCATCTAAATCCTCCTCCAGGCATGCCTAAGAGTAAGGGTAGGTAATTTAAGTTGAAGGCTTCCAAATACTGCATTTTGGATAGTGCTCTTTATTGGAAAGACCCGGGAGGTATTTTGCTGATCTGTTTAGTTGAAAATGAAGCCAAAGAGGTAATGAATGATTTCCATAAGGGAGATTGTGGAGGTCACCTATTTTAAAAAACCACAGATAACAAAGTGTTTAGGGATGGATATTATTGACCAAATATTTTTCCAGATTTGTATAAAACAGTGATGAGTTGCCACAAGTGTTAGGTATTTCAAGATAAAATAAAACTACTTCCATTAACTTTGCAGCCTATTTCCGTGCAAGCACCTTTGCAACAGTGGGGCCTTGAATTTATCGGAGAAATTCACCCTACATCATCTGCACAACATAAATGGATCTTAACGGCCACCGAATACTTCACCAAATGGATCGAAGCGATCCCAACAAGGCAAGCAAAAAATTTAGTAATTATTCAGTTTTTGGAAACTAACATTTTGTCTCGTTTTGGATGTCCTCATAAGATCATTACAGGCAATGCGACTGCATTCAAGTCGAAGAAAATGGTTGAGATTGGTGACAAGTACAACATCAAATTGGGGCACTCAACCGCGTATTATCCACAAGGTAATGGATTAGAAAATTCTTCTAATAAATCTTTGATTAATATCATAAAAAAGATGTTGGAGGCAAACAAGAAGAACTCGCACAAAAAACTTGTTAATGCTTTGTGGGCGGACAAGGTGAGTATTAAGAAATAAATAGGATTGTCCCATTTTCAGTTGGTATATGGTGTAGATGCAGTCCCGATTATGAAGTTGTTACAAGAAGCAGGAAGTGAAGAGAATGATGTGCAGTGCCGGATCAATCAGATGATCCAACTTCAACAAACAAGAGATGAGGTATTCCAGAACACCTCAAAGCTTCATGAAAAGATAAATAAGGTATATGACCGCAAGACAAAAGCGGATGATTTCAATATTGGAGATGTGGTCCTCCGTTGGGATGCTAGAAACGAGGAAAAAGGGAAGCACGAAAAATTTGTGGACCTATGGAAAGGACCATACAAGATTTCAGCCTCTCGCGGACATCATGCTTTCCTATTGGAAGAAATGAATGGAGAAGATTGCTTAGGAGGACCAATCAATGGTAGGCTCCTTAAACATTATATTTTATGATGCAGATTTCTGAAAATTTCCCAATTCCATTGTATATATCAGTTTAATTTTTCTGCAAAGTGTGAAGTGGAGAATCATCAGAGCTTGGAGCCCGAGGTCAAGGCCATAAAGTTTTAATGGCTTTATGTTGTTTTAAAAGTTTAGTCAAACTTAAGTTAGTCTAGTTTTAAGTCATTTTATTATATCAAGTTTTTAGTTTTCAGTCTAGTTTTTAGTTTTTGACTCCATGCCCAATGATTAGGCTACTTGGTCTGCGGTGTTCTTGACACCTCCAAGGAGTTTCCATCCCCATATGGAGCCAATTTTAGTGTTAGTTTTTGAATCCTGCCACTAGTTAGTGATCAAATGGCATTGTATCATGTCTTGTTAGGGTCCCATAGTTAAATTTTTGTCAATCCATTAGGTCATCATGCAAAAATTTGGTCACTGGATGTAGATCTAGGTATGTTTTTACTCCTTCCAAAGTTTGTCTAATTGCTGGTTCATTTCTCCTCTCAGCTGAGTGTACCATCATTCAAAAGTTGTTATCATCATTACAGTCATATTTATCATGGTTTCATTCAGTCTAGATTCTCCATTAGGTCTTTCGGGTTCCAAGGTCATCAAATCATCATTCCATGCATAAATTCCAGCAAGTGGAGGAGTGAAAATAAAGTAATTTCATCAATAAATTTGATTTCAAAGAAAAAATGTAATTTTGTGTTATTAATTTGTAATAAGTACTTCAGAGTTCCAAGTAGCTGCAAATTCTCAATTTCCACCAGCAAAATTTCAAGGTTCCAAGAAGAAATTCAGTGTTCCAAAAACACCAAAATTTCAAATTTCAAATGATCAAGTTCAAAGTTAAAAGAAAAAAGCAAATGAAAGGTTGATTTTAAAAAGGAAAATGTGGGTCCATGATCATTTAATGATTTCAATCCAAGTTTAAAAGGCCCTAAAAGACTAAAATACATTCATTCTCACTCTTCAACATCGAGCTCTCAGCTTTCCCAAGTCAAAAAACCAATTTTTACTTCAAAAAATAGAGTTTATGGTGCCTCGTTGCGCTTTTCCTTAACGCACTATGCTTTTCTCAAGAACGTTGCGCTTTTCTAGGCAGATAGACTATACCCCTGTAATTAAATTCCCTAGCCCATTTCCCTTGTCATTTTAACTCCCCATCACCTCCCTAAGGTTCCTAACTCCCTTACACCCTTCCCTAAATTTTCCCACACCGATCCCAACTCCCAAACCCCATCATCTCATTCCCTCTTCCTTCCCCTTCTCCCTTAGGGTTTCTAGAAAAATAAACATCATGGAGGAAGAGAGAAACACCTACAACAAAGGAGGGATAATATTAAGGCTTGGGCCATTAGACACCAAGGAGTTGATTTCATCACACCTAACAGTCAAATGTTTCCAGCATGTGGTTTGTTTTGAGTTTTGTGAAATGGTCCAAAGAGCACAGAGCCATCCAGATTTGACCAGGATCTTCATCATAAATCGACAAAAAGACCAAGTCACCATTACAGGGGTGACATTCACCATTTATACAAACATTATTGCAGCATCAACATGGATACCTAATGTAAGTGAAAAGTGGTTCAAAACTCAGGAATTGGATGCCCAGCTGTATGCACCCTACCTCAAAGCACCATACAAGGATAACATCAAGAAAATATTCTCTTTTGGTCAGATACTTAATATGTTTTCTCTCATGATGAAAATCATAATGAAGTATTTCACTTGTGTGGGAATATTCTTTAGACTCTACAACTACCACAACACGTTACTCATGCATTTCACTAGGGTGAAACTGCTCAACATTCCCTCTTATTTGTACAAGAGCATTGACAAGATGGCCTACAAAGTACAACACATAGAATATGAGCTCCAAATGAACAATTTTTCCATCATTCACTCATCGAAATCATTGTTCTTCACCATCTCAAACAACTGAAAATTCCATGGGAAACTTTCATTGAGGCAGAGGTCTTCACATCACCACCCAATCAACTTGCTAGACCTATTCCACCATCAGCATCAATTACTAAAAAAGAAACTAGGTCATCGAGAAGGGCTACAGTTAGGAATAGAAAAAGGGAAAAATAGGTCAGAACTTATCAGAGAGTACTTACGCAAGTGTTTGCTCCACAAATTGTGGAAGGGGCCTTGCATTCTACATCAGCAAAGCAAGGATATCATAAGCAGTAGGAGACAATTGTCCAAGAGAAAGAAGCCCTTCACCCTGAAATTGAGATGGTGGAATTGGAGTCCCAAGATGAACAGGAAACCCTAAACCTAGTCATTAAAGAAAAATATGCAAAAATCAGAAAGCTACAAGATAATTTGGCAAGGTCCAAGTTTGTTATCTCCTTCCTTGAGCAAGAGAACAAACAGTTGAAGGAAAAACAAATACTTTTGGAAAATGACCTGTTGAAGGCTACAAGGAAAAATGTCAAATTAAAAGCAGTGATTGGACATGATAAATTTGATGAGGATGAGGCTCAAACCACTAAGAAAAGACCAAGAACAAGGGGCCTAAAAAGAGAATTGAAGTTAGAAAAACAACATGAGGCACTTCTTGTAGAGGAACTCACCTTTGAGGAAAGGATTTCCATGGAAATTAATGAAGATAGGGAAGTTTGGCTTGACAGAGTAAACATACACCTGGAGAAGCTTCTTCACAAAGCCAACAACGAAAATCAGATGTTGAGGCACATGGCTGACCACTACCATACAATAAATAATTTTTATAATATCAAGGTTAAGCAATTGCAAGATAAGCTCAAGGAAACCCTAATTAGCCAAAAAGAGAAGGGTAAAATTGACTTGCTTGATGATGAATCCTTGGTTGCAAAACACACTTCATTAGGACTTGATTCAACAATTTTGAAAGTTTTTGGACAATTTTTTGGTATTTTTGGCATTTTGGTCAAATTTTACGAGTTTTTTGCACAGTCAACCTACAAAAAGTGCAACGTGGGCCACACTACGCTTTTTTTGGAGGCCTCCAAATGAATCAAACTCAGCTAGGTTGGATAGATAATGGCCACTACATCACATTTTGACTCCTAGCAATAAAAAAATTCAGCTTTTGATAGATGGAAAAGCTCAAAAACCACCTAAAAAACACCTTTTTGCCAATTTTTGCAGCCACACATTGTTCTTTTTGACCAGTCTTGGGAGAATTGTATTTTGAGGGGCTTAATTCCACCATTTTCAGTGCTTGAGGACATTTTGGACAACTAGACAGGAAGAGATTTCCAATTTGCTATCTTGAGCTCAATTTGGACTTCATAAAGGTAGTCAAAAGTAAACTTGAAGCTCACGATTCACTTTTTTGAGGGGCACGCTGCACTTTTTGGACACATACTGCGATTTTTCCAGTTGCATGTTTTCTTCAGAAATTTAACTTTTCCTCAGTTGGTTGATGAATTTCATGAATTTTTGCTGATGTAAATGTGAAAATAAAATTTAATTATGTATTTTATAGTTACTAGAGATATATACATCAAGTAAAATTGTATTTTTGGGTGAAGTGAATTAGTTTCACCTAATATAGGGATAATTTTTTGACCTCCCTATTCATTAGGATTCTTGTCGAGGATTTTGGGGAACAAATGCATAAGTCATGGATTCAGCCCCTGAGAGTGGAAGAAGTATGTTTTTGTCTATATCCTTCATTTTCTTAGTCATTGCAAGTGTTGGATGCTGTATAATTGATATTTGAACACTAGTGTATTCGGTGAATTTTGACAAGAACTAATGGACAAAGTTTGCAACTATAGTGGTGGGATTCATGTGGTATGTGTTTTAGCAGTGTTTATTCTTCTATTTTCATATGTCTGAAATTATTTTGCTCTCCATATTTCATTTCCATGTCTTATGTGATTGATTTCTAAGTTAATAAGAAAAATTCATTATTTTGATGCTATGTTTTGGAGAAGTTATCACAATTATGTTTCAATTTCTTCTGATATAAACAAATTCATAATTATTATGCTTATTTTGAAACCCAAGCAGTCTCTCACACTCACCGAGATACCTTAAATTGCTAAAGTGTGTGCCTACCTTGCCCCATCACATCTTTGCAAGTCTGATTTTCAGTGCCCTAACCTAGTCTTTACTAGACCTAATTTACCATCCAACACCAAATCAAAATCAATAAAACCCTAGAGTCTACCATACCTAGCATAAAATCTTCATTATCCAGTCAATTTTGTTGTGATCTCATGGAGAGAGCCCTATCCGGCCTAGTAGGGCTAGCTACTAGGTCAAAGCGGTTTGTGGTTACCTCAACTAGTCTCCTTCTCAACCTTCAGAGATCCGATGGAGTGATAACAAATGACAAAACACATGTTTCAATATTTGATACAAAATGTGATGGCTCGGAGTTGGTTCAAGGGCAGTAGACATGAAAAAATGCTAAAGGTATCGTAGAAAATGTCAACTGAGGGTGGACTTATATTAAACATATCAACGACACTTATGTCTCGGTTGGGAAACAATCCTCAGGTATGTGAAGGCTTTCAATGGTATGATCGCCACCTCAAAGTACCTTTAACACTGCATCCTGTATTTGAAAGAAGGAGAATTCAAAGGTAACACACAATAAATATGATCTGGTAGCTAGCCTGAAACAGGGAAAGAACTCTCTAAAGGGTCAATCTCAGAGAAAATAACTCTCAATGAGCGGGCTTAGATGATTGAAATGAATACTGATTTTAGGCTAGGTATTTAAATAGGAGGGTTTGTTAGCTTTGTTTTAGTACAGGGTTTTTTTGTTGGAAAAAGGGAAAAGCGGTTGAACTTGAGGATATCAATTTCTTACACTGGATTACGAGTTCGGCGGGGAAGCGGCAGTAGTTTGATGTATTAGATTGATTGAATGGATAGAAAATACTACTGAGTAGCTGAAGAGGGAAAGAGGCTACAAGGGTCCTCCTCAAACAGAGGAAAACATATAAAAATAAACAAAATTTTAAGGTAGAGCACCATCAAACTAATGAATTCTACCTTAGTTACTCATTTGTTTAATTTCATAATAAAAGAGAAGGTAAATGGCATACATAAACATTAATTAAACTTACAACAACATGGATAAAAACACCATCAAAACTCAGAGCCACAAGGATCCCAGCAAGTGCTGCAAAACCCTTGTCTTTCCCTTGCCAAAAAGATGAAATGAATATACAATGAGGTGCCAAACTATTCCCAAAAGTCCAACCCTAAAAATGTCTGAGAAAATACATAATATAGACCAGCCTAACCCCTCCCCATGCCTCTCGGGGTCGAGCTCATCCTTCTAGGAGCTGTTTCAACCAATTCTAAACTAGGAACTGAAATCTAGGCAATCAAACAACTTGCCTCTATATGGTAGGAAACTGATTCATTCTTATTATTATTACTACACTTTTTAAGTAGACGATCATAAACAGAAATAAATATGCCAAAATTTACACATGTCACATGTGAATCTCTGTGAAATTACATCAATATAGATCAATAGTTATATCAAAAAGTAAAACTAGTCAAAATTGGGCGAATTTCTGAGCTGAAGAGTGAAAAATAGGTCAAATTTCTCTATGCGCCGTGCCCAAATTCTCTATGCGTAGCACAACTTTGGAGCTGATTTTGAGGCACTTCCCGAAGTCCAAATTGAGCTCATGATAGCTCGTTGGAAAGCCCTGCCTGTCTACTATCCAACCCAAGTGAATGAATCCTCTAGAACAAGTAAAAATGTGCCAAATTTACATCATGGTCATGAAATTACATCAAGATAGATCAATAGTTACATCAAAAAGTAAAACTAGTCAAAATTGGGCGAATTTCTGAGCTGAAGAGTGAAAAATAGGTCAAATTTCTCTATGCGCCGTGCCCAAATTCTCTATGCGTAGCACAACTTTGGAGCTGATTTTGAGGCACTTCCCGAAGTCCAAATTGAGCTCATGATAGCTCGTTGGAAAGCCCTGCCTGTCTACTATCCAACCCAAGTGAATGAATCTCAAATAGAACAAGTAAAAATGTACCAAAATTTGTCACTTGGTCATGAAATTACATCAGAATAGATCAATAATCTCATCAAAAAGTAGCTTCAGTTAGTACTGAAGCAAGAATTTACAGAGAGTGAAAGAAAGTGAAAAAATGAGTCCAAATTTCTCCTGTGGCCTTAGACCTCTATCAGCTGCTTTACTTACAGGAGCTGATTTTGAGGCACCCAGAGTCAAATTGAAACTCAGTAAACTCATTGGAAAACCCACCATCTATCCAACCCAAGTGAATGAATCCTCTAGAACAAGTAAAAATGTGCCAAATTTACATCATGGTCATGAAATTACATCAAGATAGATCAATAGTTACATCAAAAAGTAAAACTAGTCAAAACTGGGCGAATTTCTGAGCTAAAGAGTGAAAAATAGGTCAAATTTCTCTATGCGCCGCGCCCAAATTCTCTATGCGTAGCACAACTTTGGAGCTGATTTTGAGGCACTTCACGAAGTCCATATTGAGCTCATGATAGCTCGTTGGAAAGCCTTGCCTGTCTACTATCCAACCCAATTGAATGAATCCTCTAGAACAAGTAAAAATGTGCCAAATTTACATCATGGTCATGAAATTACATCAATATAGATCAATAGTTACATCAAAAAGTAAAACTAGTCAAAACTGGGCGAATTTCTGAGCTGAAGAGTGAAAAATAGGTGAAATTTCTCTATGCGTCGCGCCCAAATTCTCTATGCGTAGCAAAATTTTGGAGCTGATTTTGGGGCACTTCCCGAAGTCCAAATTGAGCTCATGATAGCTCGTTGGAAAGCCCTGCCTGTCTACCATCCAACCCAAGTGAATGAATCCTCTAGAACAAGTAAAATGAGTGGAAGAGTCATTTCTCTATGCGCCAAATTTCTCATATTAATCCTATATATGTTTTATGTATGCCATTTCCCTTCTCTTTGCTTCTGAAATTAAACAATGAGTGACTAAGGTAGAATTTATTAGCTTGCTGGTGCTCTGCCTTAAACTTTTGTTTAGTTTTATGTGTTTTCATCTGTTTGAAGAGGATCATTGCAGCCTCTTGCCCTCTTCAGCTCCTCAACATTCTTTTCTATCCATTCATTCAATCTAAGACATCAAAGCCATTGCCTTCCCTGCCTCAACTCGAACTTTGCAAGAAATTGGCCTCATCCCCAAGCCCAAAACTGCCTTTCCCTTTTTCCAACAAAAAACCCCTAAAAATTAAAACAAACCCTCCTATTTAAATACCTAGCCTAAAATTAGCACTCATTTCAGTCATCTCAAGCCCTATTGATACATTTTTCCTGAGATTGACCCAGAGAGAGCCCTCTCCTGTTCTGGTAGGGCTAGCTACCAGACCGAGCGTGGTTTGGTGTTACCCTGAGTCTCGCCTTCCGTCAGCCTAAGGTAGATTTAGGCAATAACAGCCTCTATGCTGATCATACCTCATTGAAAGCCTTCATGATGGGTCTTTGAGTCAATGTTTCCAACTGCATATAAGTGTCGTTGATATGTTCAATATAAGTCCACCCTCAGTTGACATTTTCTACGATACCTTTAGCATTTTTCCTGCCTGTCTACTATCCAACCCAAGTGAATGAATCCTCTAGAACAAGTAAAAATGTGCCAAATTTACATCATGGTCATGAAATTACATCAAGATAGATCAATAGTTACATCAAAAAGTAAAACTAGTCAAAACTGGGCGAATTTCTGAGTTGAAGAGTGAAAAATAGGTCAAATTTCTCTATGCGCCGCGCCCAAATTCTCTATGCGTAGCACAACTTTGGAGCTGATTTTGAGGCACTTCCCGAAGTCCAAATTGAGCTCATGATAGCTTGTTGGAAAGCCCTGCTTGTCTACTATCCAACCCAAGTGAATGAATCCTCTAGAACAAGTAAAAATGTGCCAAATTTACATCATGGTCATGAAATTACATCAAGATAGATCAATAGTTACATCAAAAAGTAAAACTAGTCAAAACTGGGCGAATTTCTGAGTTGAAGAGTGAAAAATAGGTCAAATTTCTCTATGCGCCGCGCCCAAATTCTCTATGCGTAGCACAACTTTGGAGCTGATTTTGAGGCACTTCCCGAAGTCCAAATTGAGCTCATGATAGCTTGTTGGAAAGCCCTGCTTGTCTACTATCCAACCCAAGTGAATGAATCCTCTAGAACAAGTAAAAATGTGCCAGATTTACATCATGGTCATGAAATTACATCAAGATAGATCAATAGTTACATCAAAAAGTAAAACTAGTCAAAACTGGGCGAATTTCTGAGCTGAAGAGTGAAAAATAGGTCAAATTTCACTATGTGATTTCCTAGTTTTGACTAGTTTTACTTTTTGATGTAACTATTGATCTATCTTGATGTAATTTCATGACCATGATGTAAATTTGGCACATTTTTACTTGTTCTAGAGGATTCATTCACTTGGGTTGGATAGTAGATAGGCAGGGCTTTCCAACGAGCTATCATGAACTCAATTTGACCTCATTCAATCTAAGATATCAAAGCCATTGCCTTCCCTGCCTCAACTCGAACTCTGCAAGAAATTGACCTCATCCCCAAGCCCAAAACTGCCTTTCCCTTTTTCCAACAAAAACCCCCAAAAATCATTCCAAACTCCTTGATTCATATACCTAGCCTAAAATTAGCACTCATTTTAGTCATCTCAAGCCCTATTGATACATTTTAACTGAGATTGACCCAGAGAGAGCCCTCTCCTGCTGCAGGGCTAGGGCTACCGTATCGAAAAGGCTTCAGTAATACTCCCGATCTCACTCCTTCTTCAAATTTTTGGTGTGATTTAGGAAATAAAAGCCTTCTATGCCGATCATACCTCATCGAACATGATGGGTGTTTAGCCAATGTTTCCAAATCGCATATAAGTGTCGTTGATATGTCTAACATAAGTCCACCACATTGACATTTTATACGATACCTTTAGCTTTTTCTGTTTGTATTACTTATCCAACCCAAGTGAATTAATCCTCTAGAACAAGTAAAAATGTGCCAAATTTACATCATGGTCATGAAATTACATCAAGATAGACCAATAGTTACATCAAAAAGAAACTAGTCAAAATCAAGTAGAATTTCTAAGTCAAGAGTGAAAAATAGGTCACCGAGTCATTTTCAGGTTGGACTCTTGGGAATAGTTTGGCACCTCATTGTATATTCATTTCAGCATTTTTGGCAAAGGAAAGACCAGGGTTTTGCAGCACTTGTTGGGATCCTTGTGGCTCTGAGTTTTAATGGTGATTTTCTCCATGTTATTGTAAGTTCCATTAATTTTTTATGTATTCCATTTCACTTCTCTTTTCTTCTGAAATTAAACAAATGAGTGACTAAGGTAGAATTCATTAGTTTGTTGGTGCTCTGCCTTAAACTTTTGTTTAGTTTTATATGTGTTTTCATCTGTTTGAAGAGGATCCTTGCAGCCTCTTGCCCTCTTCAGCTCCTCAGCGGTATTTTCTATCCATTCATTCAATCTAAGACATCAAAGCCATTACCTTCCCTGCCCCAACTCGAACTCTGCAAGAAATTGGCCTCATCCCCAAGCCCAAAACTTCATTTCCCTTTTTCCAACAAAAACCCTTAAAAATCATTCAAAACTCCTTGATTCATATACCTAGCCTAAAATTAGCAATCATTTCAGTCATCTCAAGCCCTATTGATACATTTTTCCTGAGATTGACCCGGAGAGAGCCCTCTCCTATTCTGGTAGGGCTAGCTACCAGACTGAGCGTGGTTTGGTGTTACCCTGAATCTCGCCTTCCTTCAGCCTAAGGTGGATTTAGGAAATAACATAGTGGCGACCATACTGGGGAAGACAATAGTTTTCTTGTTGGTGTTATTTTTTTTCTAAGCTACAGACGGAGCCTGAAGTTAGCCAGGTAGCATTCGAAACGCTCTTGCTTTGCATTAGCGGAAGTAGATAAAATTTGCTTCAGTAAATCTCTGGTCTAGCTTGTGAATGTGACACTTGACTTGTAGATTGTCTTGCCCCAGTACATGTATCATGTTCAGATCTGATGGTTGATGGTGGACAACGATCAGACATAAGAAGGTTGAAATCATTCACCTGGTGACTCCAACTCAATGTAGAGACTCCACTAGAGGACTAACTCTTTCTCTGAGAAAATGGAAGGATCTTACACAAATTTCAGGTATCCAAAAGTGGAATGGTCTTCAGGATCTAGTCTGCTTTCTTGTAAATTACTTCTTCGTTGTTCTTGAAGTTGTCCTGAAAGTTTTTTAGAATTTGTTGTATGATAAAGGTGATCAAAATCTTCACTCGGCCTATTAAAAAAGTGTAAATACTGAGTTTCCCTTTGATCCTGGCCTCCTTACTTTTCCCACATCTTATGATGACCCTTTTCAGAGTGATGAGCCTAAAGAAAACAAAACTGATCCCGTAGCTCTTGTATATACTCCTACACCTTATATAGTCCCAGATAGGTATAAACCTCTTGTTTTACCTTCGTTCTTCTGCGTTTTCCCTAAAATTATGACCCATATCCACCAAGATTTGACGGAATGTAACAATGTCAACGCCGAGCAAATATGCGTAATTTTAGACTTTTCGAATTTTGAAGTTGATGAAGAAGATGAATAGTTTATTTTCTTTTTGCAAGACACATATGTATTGGTTCAAAACCTTGCCTGATGCGAGCATCTCAGATTTCCAGCAGCTCGTCGAAGTTTTCCTCGATAGGTGGGTGATCGTACGGAACCTTTTTCTTATTTTAGACGAGTATAACCAGCTGAAAAGACTGCCAGGGGAGACAGTACAACAATTTTCTGCCAGATTTAACCAAGTATATTTTTCGATGCCAACTGATAAGACCTTCTCCTAGATCTTCTCTCTTGCACTACCCGAGTGCCTTTGATCCGGAAATGGAGTTTCAGTTGAGAGAAAGGAATATTGCAACACTTGTAGAGATACAGACCAGTGCAGTAAATGTAGAGGCTCATTTGCTGATCCGAAGGGCAAGGTTGAAGGAAAAAGAGATGAAAAACATAGATCCAGAGAAATCGACATATCTAGAGTTAAAGCTTGACACGTTGGTAAGTGAAGTGGAAGAGATGATGCAAAAGAACACCACAAGGAATGAGTATAATGTTCAAGCCCATGACTTGCTGATTGAAGAAGAACAGGTGGCTGATCCAAAACATTTTGTCTTTTATCCCAGTTGTCATAGTGATTGTTTTATAGATCATTTTGAAGAAGAGAGAGTTGTTGATATGACGTGTATGCTTGATGATGTGTTTTATAATTCGAATTTTCCTCGCCTTGACTGCACAGTGATGACAGCCCAAACAGAAGCTAATCTTGCAGACAAATTAGCAGCTAGTTTGTGGAAGGAGGAAGTTCACTCTCAGCAGCTCGAGTACAGTGATCAACCGATACATATCAGCTATGACAATGATGAGGAAAGTGCAACAAATTTTGAAGTAATTGAAGGATATTTGCCTTTTTTTTTTATTCATTTCAGTTCATCAGAGACAACTTCCATGAAATCAGAAATCAACTGCCAACAAGCCTTGATTTAGACCATCTTGAGGGTGATAAAAACCTTGTTCAAGACTTCCCATATTCAAATTTGCAACCCCCGAATGCCACTGATTTTCAAGTCGCAGATGGGGACATGGAAGCTGGTACATATGATCAAATGATACAAGATGATTCCGTACCATTTTGTTTTGAATCATTCCAGTTTTTGAAGGGTAAATTGCATAGTAAATTTTCAAATGAGCAGCATGTCGGAAATCAACAATCTCTCAGTTTTAATGTGGAGGATGAGACAGATAGCGAAATTCTTGAGCAAGTTGTTAATGAGAAATTTTCCCCTGGAACGACTAATGAAATCATTTTGGATACAAAACCCTCCCTAGCACCAGATTTGCAGCCACCAAATGTAATGGAGGGTCAGATTACAGATGAAGGCGTGGAAGATGAAATACATGATTTAATGATGCAAGAGGATTCTGTACCCTTTTGTTTCGAAGCATTTCAGTTCATAAAGCAGAATATTCGTAATATCTCTAAAGACAAAGATGAACAGCCAGTAGGATGTCATACAGTTTCAATGGATACATTGCAGCAGTCTTCTCAAGTTTTTGATGATTCTATTGCTCGGGTGTTGGATGATGTTTGCTGTAAAATTTCTTCTCCATTAGCTAACCATGTGCCAGAAAATAATGTTGATAATAATCTTATTCAAAAGTCGCCTTCATTGTCTTGTCTAACATATTTTTCATTACAAGGCCCATTTCAAGGTTTGCAGTCATATGAGGAGATTGATAAAGGAGAATTTTGTTATGTTTGGAATCAACAACAGAGTTTGGTTATTCACGAAATTCAGGATCCTTTTGACAACTTGTTACCAAAGAAAGACAACACAGATGTGAGAAAAATCTTAATATCCAACTATGAAGATTACCTGGACCAGAGAAGTAATGTGTTAATGGAAATCAGTAGCTATGTTTATGAAGATCCTTTCGTAGTTTTCTTGAAGTCATCCAGTCAATTCATGCTTTGCAAGTTTATCGGCTGTCAACTTGATTCCGAGTTTCTATGGGAGTTGCCTTTCGATTCTTCCCTTTTCCTGCGCATCAGAAAGCATTTGGGAAGAAATCAAATAGCAGCCTGGTTGCTTACATGGTTGCATTGGCTGTTCCATTTCAATTGATCAGGTGGTGAAAAGAACAATTAGAGTAGGTTTGATGAATAAGCTCAATTATGAGCATCTTTCCAGTTTGTTAGTTATGTTTTAGTCATGTTTGGTTTTATTATGGTTTTCAGTTAGTTTGAGTTCAATTTCAGTCAATAAAATGAGTCAAAAGTCTTGTGTCAGTTTGTCAAGTCACTGATTCCATAGCCCAATGGACGAAGGCATTGTCTGCTCTTCCAAAGATCTGTAGTTCTTGGCACCTCCAAGGAGCTACCATCCCCATTGGAGCCAATGTTAGAGTCGGTATAGTCATACCTCCTTCAGAGATCAAAAACTCTTTGTTTCATTTCATTTTAGGTGTCTCATTCATCCAATCAGTTGCATTCCATTAGAAAGCATAGATTATTTGACGGAAGGGTCTTGTCTCTCATTTTCCCTCAGGACAAGTATCTGCTGGCTTGTGTGTGTCTGATCATTAAAGTTCATCAAAATTCATCTTTACAGTCGTTCATAGTCATGGATGGTCTTTTGGTCAGCAAAGAGTTTTTAGGGTTTTTCAGTCATTAGGTCTAGGGTTCAATCTTCAAAATGTCCAGTAATGCCAGCAGGCACATGAGGGAGGTTCAAAATACGTTTTTATTGCAAGATTTCATCATCAATAATGCTGAGAATGATTCTACTTCAAAACTCTATTTTGAAGAAGAAATCGTCAAATTTATTTCTTGTAATAAATATGTAATTTTTAAGGGTTTTCAAGTTCTACAAATCTTCAGGCACAGCTTTGGTCTCCTTTGCCGAAATAACATGCCAGCCATCCCTGCAAAAATCAATAAAGGTTTCATCATTCAGCCAAAATTCAAGAGGAAACAAGAAAATCAGAGTTTACATTAAAAAAGTGAAAAGTGCCAATTTCAAAACATTACAAAAGTGGGTCTTTACAAAGAAAAAATCAAATTCATGACTTTACAAAGATATTTCCATGTTTATCAAGCCATTTGTATTAAAAAAGCATCAGAGAAAGTCGAGCTCAGTTGTGAGAAAAACGAAATTGTGAGTTTGAAGGCCGACTGTGTGTTGGAGTGCTGCGCGACGCATCGGGAGAAAGGCGTGGCGCACATAGACCACGCGGCGCATTGGGCCAATTTTCACCGTGTAAAATTGCATTGTCGTGGCGCATTCAGGAGGCGCAGCGCACTGGGTCTTGTGCGCGACGCACAGAGTTGTCAAGCCGGAATTTCGTCACTGTTTCATCAAAAACCAAAACAAATCCACTTCTTTTTCTCCAAGTAAGTTTGTAAGCTCTGGCCATTGATTTTAGCTTGTGTTGGGTGTTATTTGGAAGGAGGAATTTAAGAGTTTGATTGGTGAAATTACAAACCCTCTCATTTGGTCAAAACTGCTCTTAGGGTTTGAAATTGGTGTTTTGAAAATGTAATTTTGGTGCCAAATCTCCATTTCCTACCTATGGTCCCTTCCCCATCATTGTCAATATCCTTCCCCTATTCCCTTATACCCTAAGCTACTCATATCATTTTATTCCCATTCCACTATTCCAAATCATTTCATTCCTTATCCTTATCCCTTTTCCCACATCACTTATAAATTCCCAAAATCCCTAATTCCCAACTGCCAAGTGACTGTTGGCACACTTTAAATCTCACTTGAAAAACTCCACAGTCCACTATACCCACTGTTTATACTCACCACAGTCCCTCATTACCCTTTGGAACACATTTGGCATTGAAAACAAAACACTAATTTCACATTTTCAAACCAATCAAACATACACTTGTCATACACATTGTAGCATCATGAAAGACACAGATTCATCATATGAGCAAGACAGTGACTCTACTGCAGAGCTTAATGTACCAAGGAGGCCTCGAAAGGGGGTAGACATGTCAAAGAAGAGCCCACTTCACTGACTCAATTGCAGGCCTGTCCACTTACAATGGCTTGTTTTCAGCAACAGTCATGTTTTCGGTATTGTGAGACGATTGCTTAGACTCAGCATCATCAGGAGTTAGTTCGCTTGTTTGTGTTACATTTGCGAGATGGTCAGGTTACCCTCGCTGGTGTAAATTTCACCTTGACACCAGAAACCATTTCTCAGGCAACAGGAATACCGAATGTAGGTGAGCAATGGAACAAGAGACAACAGCTAGACAAAGTGTATTATGAGCCATACATCCGGCCTGGCTATATGAGACAGCTCGGCAGGGTGTTCCCTTTCATATTCTTGAAGGAGTCTTATGCGCCCTTGATGAAACTCATCATCAGATACTTCAGCTGTGAGGGCCGGTTCTCGCGCATTTATGCTTACCATATCAGATTATTGATGTATTTCACGAGAGTGAGGATGATGAGCATTCCATATTTCATGTGCCGAAACATAGAGAGGATGACTACTCTTGTGCAGAAGAAGACTCCAGAGCAGTCGCATAACAACATTTATCATTATGTGCTCATCAATATTATTGTGGTACATCGGCTTGGATTGTAGGGCATCGCATGGGATGATTTCATTTCCCGTGACCTTTTCACTGCCCCTCAGCCTCCTCCGGAGATTGTTCCTGATGCAGGAGAGCCTTCACATCAGTTTGAAGGTCCCGAGACAGAGCCTATCAGTGTTCCAGTGTGTATTACATATCAGAGAGGCACTAAAGCCTTATTTGCAGCAGCACATCGAGTACTATCTCCACCTGGGGTGGAAGGAGTCTCGCCTTCTACATCAACACATGTACAGGACAGAGGCAAGAAGCCTATGCAGGATGAGGGCCCTTCAGGAGGCCAGGATACTGATTTTGTATTGATCGATGTTGATTCGAGCTCTCCCAGCTCAAAGTTGAAAGAAATCATCCAGGAGCAGAAAGCTGAGATTGGCACATTGACCAAGAAATTGCAGAGAGCTCAGTGGATTATAAATTACTTAGAGCAGCAGAATAAACAATTGGAGGATCAACAAATGATCATAGATTTGCGGCAATTCCGTGAAGATCGGGAATTGGCCCGAAAGAGACACGGTGACATGACACCCATTAAGCGGGAGACTTGGCTTACGAGGGTCAAAATTCATCTTGAGAAGCTGTTGGAAAAGGCCAATAGGGACAAAGACATGCTCAGGCACATGAAGAACCACTATTGGGCCTGCACACATGTTTGCAAAGCGAAGATGAAGATCCTGAAAGCGAGGCTAAGGAGGGCACTGAAACGGCGTAAAAGGGAGGATAGACTCCAAATCTTGGCCGAAGCTTCTTTGGATGAGAATGGCACTTGATGGGGGACCTTCAGTCCAAATTTCAAGGAATTTGGAGAAAAATTTGTCAATTTTGAAATTTTTGGTCACAAAACAGATTTTCCCGCCCGACGCGTAGCGCCACCTTGCGCGCGCTTATGATTGGGACATATTCTGGAGGAAAAATTGATATTTTTGGATTTTTTATGATAAATTATGCATGCTCAGGAATGGTCGAGGGATTTCATCAAGTTCTGGGTTGTCTAAAGGGTCAAAAACACCTTGAAAATGGCCTTTCTGCCACTTTTTGCACACGCAGGAACTAGTATTGGGAGATTGAAGTTTTGGATAGGAAAATTACATCCAAATCCAAAAATTCCACCTGGGTTGGATAGTAGACAAGAAGGGATTTCCAACGAGCTATCATGAGCTCAATTTGGACTTCAGGAAGTGCCTCAAAATCAACTCCAATGTTGTGCTACGCATAGAGAATTTGGGCGCGACGCATAGAGAAATTTGACCTATTTTTCACTCTTCAGCTCAAAAATTCGCACAGTTTTGACTAGTTTTACTTTTTCATGTAACTATTGATCTATCTTGATGTAATTTCATGACCATGATGTAAATTTGGCACATTTTTATTTTTTCTAGAGGATTCATTCACTAAAAAGTGAAAATTAAATGAATGAATCAGTTTCCTACCATATAGAGGCAAGTTGTTTGATTGCCTAGATTTCAGTTCCTAGTTTAGAATTGGTTGAAACAGCTCCTAGAAGGATGAGCTCGACCCCTAGAGGCATGGGGAGGGGTTATGCTGGTCTATATTATGTATTTTCTGAGTCATTTTCGGGGTTGGATACTTGGGAAAAGTTTGGCACTTCATTGTACATACACTTCTGAATTTTTGGCAAAGGAAAGACCAGGGTTTTGCAGCACTTGTTGGGATCCTTGTGGCTCTGAGTTTTGATGATGTTTTTCTCCATGTAATTTTAAGTTCATTAATGTTTTATGTATGCCATTTCCCTTCTCTTTGCTTCTGAAAATTAAACAAATGAGTAATTAAGGTAGAATTCATTAGCTTGCTGGTTCTCTGCCTTAAACTTTTGTTTAGTTTTATGTGTTTTCATCTGTTTGAAGAGGATCCTTGCAGCCTCTTGCCCTCTTCAGCTCCTCAGCAGTCTTTTCTATCCATTCATTCAATCTAAGACATCAAAGCCATTGCCTTCCCATCCCCAACTCGAACTTTGCAAGAAATTGGCCTCATCCCCAAGCCCAAAACTGCCTTTCCCTTTTTCCAAAAAAAACCCTTAAAAATAATTCCAAACTCCTTGATTCATATACCTAGCCTAAAAATAGCACTCATTTTAGTCATCTCAAGCCCTATTGATACATTTTTCCTGAGATTGACCCGGAGAGAGCCCTCTCCTGTTCTGGTAGGGCTAGCTACCAGACTGAGTGTGGTTTGGTGTTATCCCGAGTCTCGCCTTCCTTCAACCTTAGGTGGATTTGGGAAATAAATCATCCCATGCGATGCCCTGCAATCAAAGCTGATGTACCACAATGATCTTGATGAGCGCATAATGATAAATTCTGTTATGCTGTTGCTCTGGAGTCTTCTTTTGCACAAGAGTAGTCATCCTCTCTATGTTTCAGCACATGAAATATGGAATGCTCATCATCCTCACTCTCATGAAATGCATCAATAATCGGATATGGTAAGCATAAAGGCGTGAGAATCAGCCCTCACAGCTGAAGTATCTGATGATGAGTTTCATCAAGGGCGCATAAGACTCCTTCAAGAATTTGAAAGGGAACACCCTGCTGAGCTGCCTCATATAGTCAGGCCGGATGTATGGCTCATAATACACTTTGTCTAGCTGCTGTCTCTTGTTCCATTTCTCACCTACATTCGGTATTCCTGTTGCCTGAGAAATGGTTTCTGGTGTCAAGGTGAAATTTACACCAGCGAGGGTAACCTGACCATCTCACAAATGTAACACAAACAAGCGAACCAACTCCTGATGATGCTAAGTCTGAGCAATCATTTCACAATACCGAAAACATGACTGTTGCTGAAAACAAGCCATTGCAAGTGGACAGGCCTGCAATTGAGTCAGTGAAGTGGGCTCTTCTCTGACATGTATACCCCCCTTTCGAGGCCTCCTTGGTACATTAAGCTCTGTAGTAGAGTCACTGTCTTGCTCATATGATGAATCTGTGTCTGTCATGATGCTACAATGTGTATGACAAGTGTATGTTTGATTGGTTTGAAAATGTGAAATTAGTGTTTTGTTTTCAATGCCAAATGTGTGCCAAAGGGTAATGAGGGACTGTGGTGAGTATAAACAGTGGGTATAGTGGATTGTGGAGTTTGTCAAGTGAGATTTAAAGTGTGCCAACAGTCACTTGGCAGTTGGGAATTAGGGATTTTGGGAATTTATAAGTGATGTGGGAAAAGGGATAAGGATAGGGAATGAAATGATTTGGAATAGTGGAATGGGAATAAAATGATATGAGTAGCTTAGGGTATAAGGGAATAGGGGAAGGATATTGACAATGATGATATTACAATGATGGGGAAGGGACCATAGGTAGGAAATGGAGATTTGGCATCGAAATTACAATTTCAAAACACCAATTTCAAATCCTAAGAGCAGTTTTGACCAAATGAGAGGGTTTGTAATTTCACCAATCAAACTCTTAAATTCCTCCTTCCAAATAACACCCAAGACAAGCTAAAATCAATGGCCAGGGCTTACAAACTTACTTGGAGCAAAATAAGTGGAGTTGTTTTGGTTTTTGATGAAACAGTGACGAAATTCCAGCTTGACAACTCTGTGCGCCGTGCACAAGACCCACTGCACCGCGCCTCTTGAATGCGCCGCGACAGTGCAATTTTACACGGTGAAAATTGGCCCAATGCGCCATGCGGTCTATGTGTGTCGCGCCTTTCTCCCGATGCGTCGCGCAACACTCCAACACACAGTCGGCCTTCAAACTCACAATTTCGTTTTTCTCACAACTGAGCTCGACTTTCTCTAATGCTTTTTGAATACAAATGGCTTGATAAACATGGAAATATCTTTGTAAAGTCATGAATTTGATTTTTTCTTTGTAAAGACCCACTTTTGTAATGTTTTGAAATTGGCACTTTTCACTTTTTTAATGTAAACTCTGATTTTCTTGTTTACTCTTGATTTTTGGCTGAATGATGAAACCTTTATTGATTTTTGCAGGGATGGCTGGCATGTTATTTCGGAAAAGGAGACCAGAGCTGCGCCTGAAGATTTGTAGAACTTTAAAAACCTTAAAAATTACATATTTATTACAAGAAATAAATTTGACGATTTCTTCTTCAAAACAGAGTTTTGAAGTAGAATCATTCTCAGCATTATTGATGATGAAATATTGCAATAAAAACTGATTTTGAACCTCCCTCATGTGCCTGCTGGCATTACTGGACATTTTGAAGACTGAACCCTAGACCTAATGACTGAAAAACCTTAAAAACTCTTTGTTGACCATCCATGACTATGAATGACTGTAAAGAAGAATTTTGATGAACTTTAATGATCAGACACACACAAGCCAACAGATACCTATCCTAAGGGAAAATGAGAGACAAGACCCTTCCATCAGATAATCTATGCTTTCTAATGGAATGCAACTGATTGGATGAATGAGACACCTAAAATGAAATGCAACAAAGAGTTTTTGATCTCTGACGGAGGTATGACTATACCGACTCTAACAGAGGCAAGAAAATTCCCCAACCCAAAAAAATCACGAAGGTGAAAGAGTGTCATGTTCAAGAGTGACTCGATACCATAAATATGTTTCATGTATTATTTCCCCAATTTCCCTAATTTCCCCACCATTTCTGGCAATTACCTATTTATTTTTTACAAGCTTCAGGAGGGTAACATATGCTTGATCTATAAGTTCATCCTTTGGATGACTCCCTTTGATTATTTTTAACGAAACTTGAGATGAAGTGGCTTGGTATTGTCATGCTTGACAAGTCCTAAGATGTTTATGCTTTTACGAGTCTAGGAAGGTTTAACTAAACTTATCTTTCATATTTAGAGAGTTTGAAAGAGAGGAAAAAATAAAACTCCAAGATGTTCCTTTTCATAATTTTAGTCCCTTGGGCCCAAAAAGGCATAAAAAATACCCAAGAGAACCTTTTAGCCATGTTTGATTAAAGTATTTTTTTTCATAAATAGTCCATCTAGTCTAAAAAAGGGTTAAACTTATACTGGGTAGACGTCCTTTCATTTAATTTAATGACTGTGAAAGAGATAATTTCTCAAAAATATTTTCATATTTGGCAGTATGAAAATAGCATAATGGAAACTCCTGCTAGAGGAATGAGTGGTACAAAAGGGTAGCAACTGGTTCCAGTCATGATGAAACTGCTCAAAACATGTAAAGGTTAAGAGGCAGGCTAATAAGATGACTCATCACAGTGGTTCCTTAGGAAAGGGTAAAACACCAAGTGAAAGTGAATGATCATCCAAGTATATGGCGATGATGGAATGAGAAATTCAAGGCTAATATTGCACAAACAAGCTAATAAAAAGTGGTAATAATGACTAGGATCGAAAAAGGTTTCATTTTTACATAAGCTTGAAATAGAGAACAAATGTGATTGAGATAAGTACATTTCCCCCAGCATAAGTGTAGATGCATCTCCCCGAACTTCGTTTAATTCGCCAATGCATAGACTATTGATTACTAATAGGCGAATGAAATTAAGGTTCATTTATGAGATTAGGGGAGAGACTTAGCTCAAAATTTAGGAGATCTAGTCAAATACTCAAAGCAATTAGAGGGGGATCTGTTTAGTTTTTAATGAGCTTGCCATAGGAAAATAACCATGCTCAAAGGGTTTGTTTGATTTTTATGTGATATTGAAACATAGAAGAAACTATGCTCATGGTGACCTGTTTTAGTTTTAGAGAGCTTGACACAATAAAAAGCTCTACTCATTATAGTATTTACCTAAATCATGGCCCCTAGTAGCCCATGGATTCCAATAGGTTCTCATCATATGGAATAAAAATTCTTTGGTAGGAAGACATATCAAGGGATCCAATAGAGGTAGGCTCCAATGCTCCCAATAAATAATTTATGATATCACCAATTAGATTTATGTTAAAATAAGTCAAGCAAGCAATGCATGGCTCTTCTTCATCAGTAGGTGCAAACATGGAACAAGTTGCCACATAATTAACTTGTGGAAAAGAGGATACCACTTTCATATTGGTAACATTTAGGGAAGTTAGATGATCAACAGTAAAATCAGGACCAAGGAATGAAAGCTGATCAATAGTTACAATTTTTCCATCACGCGGAAAACACATCACTCGAAAGAATGAGGACACTTCAACATTCATAGCATAAACATAGTCTCTCCCAACAAGTGAATTGAAATCCAAAAGGGCCTTGCACTACCATGACATCAATACATACAATTTTTCCTTCTAAGGTAATAAGAATCCGAGGAACGATCATTAAGGGTTCACTGATTCTTCCATTGAAAGCCATCATATTCTGAGTAACATACACAAGCTTAGGGCAACCCAAATATTTCCAAGCAATCAAGGATAAAATTATAACAAAATCATCCTTGTCAATAACAATGAGATATAAATTATTATCACAAGACTTGACCATGATTACTTAGAGGGGGTTTCGTGAGAATGGGAGAAATATACCCTTGTCCGGTAGGATCTTTAGTAACAAAAAGAACCCGATCGATATTATATCCACTCTCTATTGATGATGGAAAGGAGTCAACCATATTCTCAACTAATGGTTGGTTGGACAAGGACTCATGGGTGTCATGCTCAGAGAGAGAGTGGGACTCATTGGAGATGGAGCCAAGTCAATCACTTCATGGGTTAATGGATAATTGGGGGAAAAATTACGGTAACCAGTTGGATTCGCTGTTGAGAAGCAGTAAGGATTTCAAACACTTTGGATGATTCATCCATATAATGGAAAAGGTGAATTTGATGATTCCCTTCACATAATATACAAGAAACCTAACCTTACACTTTTTCCTGGGAACCTTGTTATCACTAGTTGATGGATTCTCACTAGCATGTTCTCTAGAGGATGATGAAAAGCGCTAATGTGAGCTTGTGGACCACATTTGTAATACCTGTGGAATAGCAGGGAGATATTTAATAATGTGGTCACCCTTACAAATCTTGTAAGGGAATTTAACTTTATGGGTCTTGTTAGAAGGTTTCTCTACATTAGCTACATTCATAGAAATGGTTGCCTGGTTTCCCCCTTGCTTATTTGGATTCGTATTCTTCTTCCCTTTCTTCTTATTCTCAGCCTCTTGGTTAATAGTATCAATACTTTCACCAGTTGAAAAAGAGGAAAGGGATGAAGAAACAATAGGCGAAAAAGGAAAAGGGTCAATTTGAGGATCAACTTGAGGTTGACGTTGTTTAGGTGGAGAACTTGGTTGTAGAGTAATTTGCACATTTGGAACCAAGTTAGTGAAAAACAACCATCATGGTAAATTCGGTAATATAAGGAGCACCAATATTTACAAAAGAAGGAAAAGGACCAGGATTCCCATCAGAGGGGTTTCCATTAGATTCAACCTAAGGTCTTCTAAGGAGTAAAAATCAAATAAACAAGGGTCACCACATATAAAGGGATTACCAGGACAATGTGAACTGAAAAACACCATTAAGCACATGTAGGAAATCTTCTCGAATGTTGTGTTCGGTGTATCATAATGACAACGCGACCAAATTGGTTACCTATGTCAGGTTTGCAACCTATGGGGACTTCCAAAATATAGTCGATGGTACGTGGAAGCACAGTTTGTAGCAGTGTTTTCTAATGCGTAATCGTAGGATGGGGTCATTTTGATATACTCGTTGTACATGGAGCGTTGTCCTATATACCAAAAGGTACGTGGAAGAACGTTATGATATACTTTGATGCATATGGAAAACCAACCATCACAACATTGTAACGCTAAAAAGTAATGAAAAATCCTATGTTTAGAGACGTTGAAGCACGTATTCTAGCCTAGACCACTAAATTCTTCTTTAATGTTTCAAATTATCCTTAGGTTCTGTTGTGGATCATTATATCTGCATATCCTTTTTTATGTCAAGTTTTGAAATTTTGAAAAAAGAAAATGTTTTTGAAAAAATATTCCTAAGGATCCGAAATATGCTATAGTATAAGGTTTTATACTTTAGTATAGGAAAAATGCGAAGAAAGAATACATTGTATTTCCATTTTCATTTCGATTTGTGGAGCGGCTGACTATAGATTGTTATATTTTTATTAATCATAAAGTTCGAGCAACTTCCGGAGCGGAAGTCGCGATCACGCGCAGAAGCTTTTGGATAAGCAACTGCGGGGGGTCAACTTGCCCGTCGGTTATCAAAACCCGACCCCCCGCAGTTGACTGGTCAGATCTACGAAAATTGTTGATCAACGGCTCTGGTTGATTGCGGGGGGTATGGGTTGGAGGTCTCCGCCGTACTCACAGACCCCCCGCATTACGTCAGCCATTGAGGTGTCAAACAGTTGGCAAACAGTTGTCATCCACCATGCGTGTCGTCCCACGTCACCCTTGCATTGATTGCGGTCTCCGTTGTTTATAAATCGGGTTTTCCGTTCCGTCGTGGTTCATTTGTGATTGTTGTCCAGTTTTAAAACCCCGTCCCGCCACCTTCGCACCAAGCTGTTTTCGAAATTCTTGTCAGCTATGGCCAAACGAGCATCCTTGTCTGGTCTGTCCACTTTGAACCCTCTCCTAGATAGTGAGAAAGACGTCCGTGATACTTCCTCATCTGTAAATCATCCTCTCATGCATTACCAAGTGACCTTGAACACCGACCAGTCGCCTGTGTTTTCCGCTATGCAGAGTTCTGGAGTGCTGTCCGCCTGTATTCCTAAAACCCATGTTTTTCCAGAATTCATTTCCTGGTTGGTTTCGTCCATGTATCCCGGCAAATGTTATGTCATGAACTCCCAGGGAGAAAGTGTTTTGCAGGTTTCAGCTCAAGTAATGCGTCAAGCATTATGCTTCCCGGAGAATGATTCTCCTTTGCAATTCTCAGAAGATTCGTTGGTTCAATACTTCGAGGAGCTCTCAATTGAGGAATTTAACCGCTGCATGTCATTTTTGGTATCGAGTCCGGAGAAGACCCAGTTTGGCTCGGGAAAGTTTGGTTTGGATGCATTTAATGTTCAATACAGGTCAATTCTCAGCTGTATTATGGAGATTCTGGGGAGAGAAGATGATTGCGAAGTTGACAAAGCAGTTCTGGGAATGTTTACTCTCATGATGAAACCAGGAGTGGTGTTAGATATTCCATCCTTTTGGCAAGAAGTCGTGAATTCTCAGTTGCTTTCTTTCCCACTGACAGGTTATTTCAGATTTCCCTCATTAATAGTTTACTTGTTTTTATACCAGAATGTGGAAGAATTCATGGGTATTGGTTTGAACATAATGGATAGCAACAAAAATAAACAGTCAGTTCTACTTTGGACTAATTTGATCAGAAGAGAAGAGAATGAAGCTGGTTTATTTGAATTTGTGGAACACTTTATGACCACCGCTTATAAAATTCTCAATGGAACTCGGCCTCCTTGTTTCTTGCCAAAGGCCCAGGAGTTCTTGCAATTAGGACCTAGTTGTAGATATGGATACTGGTTTGTTTTTGAGGACTATTCTGAAATAAGGCTATATGGAGTCGGTGTTGAGCCTTATAGGCTTCCAACATTTGTTCCCATGAGACTGTTTGCTTTGGAATTTATAAGGCAAAGTCTCAATGTGGATCAAATTCATTTTCTTCCAATGAAGAAGGGGTTAATGTACAAGTTGCCCATGAGTGTAGGTCCTTTTGTCGTTAACACAAGGCAGGCTTATGAGGAGGTGTCAAGGATGTTGGAAGAAACACAGTTATTATTGGGAGAGAAGTGGGCCTATGACCCACATGCAATTATTTCACAGAGAAGGGTCGAGAACGGCTATGCTGCTTTTACTCATGTGAGTAAACCGGATTTAGAAAAGTTGGCTAATCCAGGAGGGCCAAGTTCATCACGGATTAGTATTCAAACTCCTGTAATATTGGAAAAGATGGGCAAGAGAGTGAGAGATGATGTTATTGAGATTGATGAGGAAGAGCCCAGAGAGGAGAAAAGGACTAAATTGGCAGAAGATCACTCCTCCAATTCACCTGGTTTCACTCTCCAGGTAAGTGAAGAACAGGGTGCTTCATCTCCTAGCAGATCAGAACTTCAGTTGGAGAAGGCTCCTTCCATGAAGCAGGTGTTCTCCCTAATTGAAGAAAAGAATCAAAGAATAAAGGCCAATATAGAGACACAAGCAGAACATCATGTATCTGCGGATCAAACAAGACTTTTGACTGTAATGGATTTGGAGAAAGACCAGTTCAAAATGGCGCTATCGCATCCGACAGGGATGTCTCTGGGACCCTCAGGCAGTTTTAAGGAGTTGAATATTGTTATGGATGTAAAGAAGATCCCATTGTGGGACAAGATGAATCTCCACATGCAAACAGGTCAGTTAATTGTTAATGATTTAGGCAAGACTCATGCTACATCAGTCAAGACAGAGAATATGCTTGCTAAGGTTGTCAAACAGTGCAAGATGGAGAAAGCCAATGCCAGAGCATTGACTATTCAAAATGAAGAACTGAAGAAAATCATAATGAAGATTGGCGTTGATCCAAATGATAAGAGCGCAATGCACAAATTGATGAAGGGCGCTGAAGCAGAAATATCTTCATTAAGGAAGAAGCTGAAATTGCCAGCTGCAGAGCATTCGCTGGCAGCTGAAGTAGCAGAGGTAGAAAAGGAAAAAGAGGAGCTGCGACAACAATTGATAAAGAAAGATGAAGAGCTTGATAAGGTAAAGCAAACAGCCTTAACCTTACAAAATCAAATTCAGAACCACACTTGTACTTTTGATTTTTCAGCAGGTGCGGCCGATCCACAGGTCCAAGTTGCTCAATTGAATACAGAGCTAAAAATGGCGGAGAGAGATTGCAAACAGGCCCAGTCTGAAAAGGATACAGCTCTGAGATTAATGCAAGGATGGGAAGAAAAGGCAGGCGAAAATGAGCAGAAGCTACACAAAGCTGAAGAAGAAATTAAGGAACTCAAGGAGAAATTGAAGGGAAATATTTCCCTTATTAAAGCTAAGGATCTCATCTGGAATGAGATCATTTCTGAAATACAAGAAAAATGGAATTCCATACAAGTAATTGCCAGAGAAAAAGGCATTGTTGCTGATCATGAAAAGGAACTGTCATCAGACAAGCCAGCTGCAATCAAAAGATCAAATTGGGCCAAAAGATTCATGAATTTTATTAATTCCAAAACAGATGAGGAGTTGCAAGAGATGGGGATACAAGACAGGTATTTTTATGCTGAGGAAGTAAGCAAGATGATCATTAAAAACGATCTTCTGAAAGCATCAGAGAAGCGGCTACAGGTAATCAAAGAGGTGATTAAGAAATTTGACATTTCATTTGATAAATTGATAAGAACTGGCTTGCCATTATGCTGGAGGGAAGGAGGTGAATTTATGTCCTGGAAGTTTTATGAAGATCAGTTGGTGTTGGAAAAAAGCAGAGCAGATGGCCGACATGAGAAGACGCAGATACTAAAGGGAGAAACAGTCTTCAATTTCTTACAAAGACATTTCCTTCTACTGTGGATGGTGAAAACGTTGTTTACAAGTAACCTCACTCACAGTCATATTGTTGCCTTCACAGTAGAATATCATCGTTATAAGAGTGCTCCAATAACTCAAGACAAGCTCTGGAAGGAATGTAAGAAGTTTACTATTGATACAGAAAAAGGATTTCCCGCCAAGCAGCCACAAGTGACCGTACAGCCGCAAGAAATCATTGAGTCAGTTGCTGTTCCAGGAACATCAGTTCCTTTAGATTAGGATTTGTCATCTTTTATTTTATTTTCAAGTCAAATGATGCAATGTAATGAAATGTTTCTGAGGCATATACCTTCGTGACAGAAAGTAGTTAAGTAGTTACAGTCAGTTAGAATCAGTTTTATAACTGAAACCATTTTGGTTCAGCTTGTATTTAAAGACATCTTAAGGAAGGAAGAAGGTTCCGAGTTTTGAACCTTTTGAAGGCTAATTTTGTATTGAGCAATATCAAATGAATAAAGAAGTTTTGCAAGTTTCCAATATTCCATCTATGTTGAAGATGTTTTCTTGGTTTCCATTTCATTCGCATATCTGTGAATAAAGTAGAGTGACTAGAGCTGCAGGTCTCTTGATATTTATATGTCTAAGAGTTAAATATCCTTAATAGGCGCTCCTCTTCTTTAACTTATATGTTTACACTTCTTCTGGATTTTAGTTTGACATTTTCTGTGAAAAGCAACATGACAAGTTAAGATTCTTTTCTTTCTCTGTCTTTCATCCGTTCACTTCAGTATAAAGGGAATATGGCATTGCATGGCTACTAAAGATTTGATATTTGGGAAATATATTACTAACATTTAAAGGGTTAAGAAACAGAGACGCATATATACATTTTTGTGACATAATCTTTAATGTCTTGAGCACGGATTCTTGTACACAGCCAAGAATTGTTTCTCAAGGGACAACAGGTTCATTGATAAATTTTAATTTTAATCTTGATTAAAATTTCAGTTTCAAGGATCGAAACGAATTCACCTGAACTCCTAAAATGCAACTAGAATGAGAAAGAACTCTTTTCATTCAATGAAGATCTAAATAAGGAAGGGAAGGTGTTTAAAGCAATGATGCAAAAAATAAAAACTTCCAAAAAATATCCCCAAATTTACTATTCCAATTCAAAAATTGAAAGCCCTAATGCATGAGAAAATGAATTTTTTCTTTCCTTTCCTTTCAATTTTCAAAGCAAAGAAAAATGAAAATATGAGAATATCATTGAATCAGAAGGTATTCAATCAAATTAAAACTGTAAAATGAAGAGTCTTTAATAGATCAATAACCAAGTCAAATGATTGAAACCTTAATTGACAAGAGGAAACAAAAAGAAGCAAACTCTCATAGAAAAGGCAATCTGACTCATTTTAAAACAAGTTTTTTACTTTATAGAGACCTTGCACAGACTAGACACTTAGGAAGACACTGTAAACAACACATAATTCAAATAAATGCAAGGGAAAATACATTTTTTTTGCACTTATAGGATCATTCCAACTAGTATATGGAAACCGATGCGAGCCATCACACTTACTGAATTGGAAAAATGCTTTGGGTCACTTTGTATTAGAAGAAAAAGTGCGACGGGGAAGATTTGCTTAAAATACAAAATACAAACCCTAACCAAACTCGAAATTAAGTTTTCCTTAAGACAATGACAGTATGAATAAGTTAATATAATAGATTTTCGAGGTCCTAAAAGGTTAGGCAAAGAAAACCACTAAATAACATCTCGTTCCCTATTGGAGTCGCCAAGTTGTTTGTGGATAAATTCATTTTACAGAGATAAGAAATCTCCCTAGACCTAGTGGTTTAGTCTAGAAACAACCAAGAAAAAACTACAATGCTTTCATTAGATATGTTTGAAATATGGGAAGAAAACCTACTTGGAATCCAATTCAAGCTTTCTCCTTCTCTCAACTTGTTAGCTCCAGATCCAACTTCAATTTCTATAACTGGAACCTACAAATAATCCAAAACATGCAATAGAACCAACACATACAAATAACATATACAAAGAACTCTAAACAAGAAGTCAAGGATTCATGTTCTACATATGCATAAACGAGAAATAAGTATAGGAGAAACAATGCACTTTTGTATTTATAATGGCAGAAAAATATTACAACATTTGTAGACCTTGAATTTGTAACCCTCTCTTATATTTCTTTTCCATCTTTTTGCACAATGGTAAGCCTTAAATCACACCTCAAGCACATGGATGGATTATGGAACTGTAGACACAAATGAGAAACACAAGGGCATAATTCAGAGTCTCCAAAAGCCAACACAAACTCTATGGTAGGTGCTGCATTTATAGGGTAAATGAGGTGGTTTTGGATTTACCATAGTAGGGCTTAGATCCACTTTAGAAGGAGGTAAGTTATATGAGATAAGAGATAATACCTTAATATTAGGAGTTTTAGATATGATCTAATAGTAAATAGTTAAAACCATTCCTGAAGCTTCTAGAGAGAGAAAATTCGAAATTAATTTTTATTTTTCCTCATTTCCAGGTGTTCATTACACTTTTTGTGAAAGAAACATACGTTGGTCAACATAGTTTCCATGTGTGCAGCCTGCGTCAGTGCAATATGTCTTAAAGGTAAGTGCGATGATCCAAAAAATTCGGGTTTTTAGCCAATGTAATCTAGGATTCTTGTAAATTTTAGAAAGATAATGCTTTTGGCTTTGTAGGGGATGATTACAAGGTGTAAATGGATGATGATAGATCTGGGTTCAAGGCCATTTATTTGAATGTGATAAAATGACCTATAACATACACGTGCCCTTTTCAGTGGGAAATATCAATACAATTTTGGACACCTCTAAACATTGTTATGAATAATATTATGAAATAATGAAATTTCACAAAATACTCCAAAATAACTTCCAATCGAAGGGATAATGGAAACATATTGTATTGGTGAATTTACATATAAATAGTGATGTGTAATATACCTTTATAGTACACTGCTTTGCACCAACGATCATTCCAATAATTAAAAATTACATAAATTGTTAGGAACCTGTTGAAGCCCCGAAAATCGGGTCTACAACAAGGGGGATACCCACCCGGTCCGGACCTTGGTTAGCAGCTCCTTTTCCGTTTGGTGTAGTGGGTCCGACTGGGGATAATGGGACCAGTTTCCCAATTTGTGTGTGTGTGTTGAGAATAGATATTTCCTTTCTAAAAAGGTTCCTAAGTGAAATGCTTTTATTCTATTTCTAATCTAATCATATGCAAATTGTATTCTAATTAAAATAGAAATATCTAATTCTAAACTAAACCCGGGATAAAATCTTATTTATGCGATCTAAAATGATTTCGAATAAGAACTGGTAATAAAGATTATTCAATTGCTATAAGAAAAGAATTCAATAAAGATGAACCACTTCATATAAAAAGTTAGATGAAACAGTTGTGGAAAACATATCGCATAATAAGTTATTCATACATTAAGCATAAACAAATAGTCACCACCGTACAAAAGTGCCAAATGATAACTGAAGCATTCAAGCATCAATATATAAATAACTGAACATAAATATCACTTTTAACACAAAAGCAGAAAAAGTTAAGAGATAAAAGTACCATTTATAACTGGTTCTACTCATGAGCTAGAAGCAATAATGATTTATATCTTCTAAATCCAACATCTACTAAGAGTATAGAAATGCAACATTAGTAGCAGATATTAGACACAGATATCAATAAATCCCGTTCCATTCATTCATCAAAACCTCCTCTGAGGGTGCAGAAGTGCATGTTCTAAGGATAAGTTTTTGACAAATTTCTGGACCCTTCTCTAAATGCATGAGAAGGGTTTAAATACTACTAACTAAATCTAATTATAGTTTATTACAAAAATTTAGAATTCGGTTTAAATGACCGTCCTTTTTCTAGGCAAAAATAAAGTAAAACTAACACTAAATCTAAAACTAAAATTAACAACTAACTACTTGTGAATTTGGTCTTTGAATTTGCAAGCATCCAACATTGATTTGAGAAGAGGGGGCTGGCCGACTTCAGATTTCAATTGTCCCGAAAAGACGGAATCAGCAAGTGTGGGCGCGATCTTCTCAGCAGAATTAATGATGCAATTAAGAGTACTGCATTGACTGTGTGGTTTTACTAGACAGGTCCAGTAAGAATCCCAGTTTAATTTTGTCAATCCTTGAATTGATTTTGCCTTCTCTTCCGCTTTCTGTTTCCACTCTGTTTGCAATTGCTGTGCTTGTGGTAGGTATCCCGGAATGGTTTCTGAAATTAAATTAACTTTGTGCAAATTCTCATTTACACAATCAGTAATGTGGCTCGCCGCTGTAGCTGCTTCCTCTGCTACTTTTTATGCCTCTCTGATCTGTGCATCCCATTTATTGAAGAGCATTTCTTTATGATTGTCATTGATAATTGGTGCTCCTACTCGTTTTCCTTCCTCTGTCTTTTGCCATGCCAAATAATTAGTAACTCTTTCATTAGTTAAATCATAATCATGTCGTCATTCTACGCCATGATTAATGATTTTATCACTTTCTTGACAAAAAGAGTTCCACTGTGAGATTTTCTGGCATAATATATCTTGTTATTGCAGCTGTTGATTATTCAAAGAAATAGACTCTGAGATAAATTCTGTAAGCTTGGGGTCGTCTTTATGCGTTTCCTGCATAATCTGTATTTGTTTTTCTTTTTCGGCCAAGTTTTTCTGATATCCGATCTTCATTTGCTGAAACTCTTGCTGTAACTTTTCAAATCGTATCTGCGCTTCACTGTTGGCATTTGCTTGTTGCAATTATTGTTGCAGAACTTGTATCTGATCCTCTTTTTCATTTAATAACAGTCGTACCTCAGATGCTTTGTCAATAGTTGCGGAGGCATAAGCTCTTATAATCTGAGATAATTTAGTAAGGTTTTCAGTGGGATCCGTAGTAGGATCTTTCCATAAAACGTCTAATTGTTCTGCATCAGTAGAGAGCGCACTTTCTAATTTTATCTTCTTTCTTTGCTTCCTTACTACTGCTTTATGCTGCGGGCTGTAGAATATATCCAGAGGAGAAATTTCCTCTATTTTAAGTACAAGCTCGACAGAAGCAATAATGGGTATATGTTCTTTTTCTGTGACATTGCCACTTATTTCTGTAACCAAACCTTTTGCTGTCTGTACAGGAGTTTGTATGTTCTGTCCTTCAACATTAATAAAATCATTAAATGATTCCCATTCTTTATCTAACTGAGTGCTGATGGATGGTTGCTATACATTAAGAGGTGGAAGATTCAACTGTGGAGTAGTTGAAATTTGTTGTTGTGACAGCTCTTTTGATTGAGCTGTATCCTTGATTGAGCCTTCACTTTTATCCTAGTCATATTTTTTAGAATGTTCAGAAATTTATTTGTTAGACTTTGACTTAGATCTTTCTGAATCTGAGCTGCCACTGAGACTGACACTAGGAGTTGGTTCCCTTGCGGGTTCCAAGCGCAAATTATCCAAAGGAATAGTGGTCAATCTTCTTTCTCTGTATATTTTAAACTCTTGAAATTCTTCTGGGGAGAACCGTGTTTGAGTTAAATTCAAAATATCTTTAAATGAACATTTTTCTTGAAACATATCATAAAAAATATCTTCTTCTCCAGAAAATACTCTTACTTTGACAACAGTGGTGAAATCGTTGACAATACCATATGGATCAAATAGCCTTCTCGGAAACTTAAACAATTTTAAACATGTAACATTGCTTACTTCCTTAAATGCGTGACCAACATCAAATAATGAAAATGCTCCGTAGGACACAGGAAATTGTGGCCAGATGGATTTATTTTTATCCTTTAATTCTTTTGTAAAAACTCCGTCTCCACAGGTTTGATATGCAATTTCCCGAGCTATGAGTTTATCCGGAACATACTTGGGCAAAACATGAGGAGAAGCAAAGCTCCCAAAAACCCTCACATAAGTAAACAATTCTTCTCCAAACCATCTTGCGACAGGGAGAATGTCTACTTCTGCTTCAGGAGACAACCTTGGAGCATCCTTATTATACAACACTCTATACAGAGGCAACATTATGCCATGGCAAATCTTGTAAAAATGAGGAATGAATTTTGATTCCCACAACTCTTTGTGATAGACATGGATGGGCAGGGGATCCTGAATTGTCCATTGCCAACCCATTAAAGGGAACTTAGAAACAAAGCAGATTGAATCCATAACATAGGCAGATAGATAAAAAGGAGTATAAATCCTCTGAGACACAGTCCGTTTAGACCGGTAATTGAAAATATCCGTGGCTAAATTATCAGACAATATTTTAGCCCAGTCTACAATGGTAGCGTTGACAACAACATTTAATAAGGGAATCCATTCAAGCAAAAACTTATTAATGTCAGGCTTTCCAAAAATCCTGCATGACATAGCAGCAGCAAAACAATATGGAGAGGTGAGTGAACCGGTACTGTACATACCGTGTTTATCTTTCTTCAATGGTTCATCTTTTCTGGACCATTCTTTAGTGCATTCTGCCAAATTTGCATTTTCTTTGGCAAATTTCTCCATAAATTGTTTGTTGTAAGTTTCCTGAGGCTCCGGAAAATGATACATAAGCCTCAAATCTTCTGGAGTGAATGACCCGATGAGCTCTTGACCTAGAGTTTTGAACTGTTTGTTTGTGATATCGGTGCTATCCAGCACCCATTTGACCATATCTGTATCCGGAAGAATTCTAGGTCTTGCTGCTATCCGGTGCAAAAATGAACAAGCCAGCTCTGTAAGAGATGCTTCAGAGGAATTTCTTGAACCCGCAGTCACCACAATGTCCATTACTCCTGGGTTTTATTCTTCAAGCAAATTAAACATACCCTCCCAGGTGGTGATACCACCGTCCTTGTTGCAAGCAGTGTCTGCGTATAAGGAAGCCATCTCTTTATTTTCAGAACTTGGAGCTTTCTCTTTCTTTCCAGAACTCAGAGCTTTCTCTTTCTTTCCCATAATGCTCTAAAAATTGCTTTGTATAGTCTCCTGTTCTTCGCGCAGGCTGCAGTTTTACGAATTAAGTGAGAATAATGACATGAGAAAGGTGACGGGATAGCTTTAAATGCTGAAGGCGTATGAAATATATTATTTAATCGTGAAATAACCCTTCAATCAAAACATAATCCTTTTTCATTAATAATTGACAATCCATTCATTAACTTGACATTAAGGCGCATAACGGGTCTCGATTTACGAAAAGATTTACTTCATATAACGAGCTTTCAAGAATCTGCGATAATGCGATCTGCAATTTTCTTTGCAATATCGCAAAATCACAATATCGCAAATCGCAGCTTTCGCAAATCGAAATCATTACAAATCGCAACTTTCGCAAATCACAATCAGTAGCATCGCGACATCGCAATATCACGAAATCGCAATATCACAAAATATAATATATGAAAAATATCCGTTAATATATTTTCTGCGGTATGCGATTTGCGATAAATATTTTTCTGCATAGTTTTTTGGATCGCGTGCGATGGATGTGATATTCAAAGAAAGGTTTTATTCTAGTCTATCATAAACTTAAGTTTAGTTTAAATATTTTCCAAAGAAATTTCTTTAAGTCAATGATAGTAAGTTTTATTGAAAATAAAAACAAACGCCAATAAATTTTTTGGATTTTTAAACTAAGGGTCCCCACTTGTTTAGTATTATTAATAATACTAAATAAAAAGGGGGGTTGTTGCTGGCCACAACAATTGGTGATTCACTTGGAAGAACTAGTTATCTCTGCTTTTCTTTTGAATTTTCTAAACTTTTCAAAACAGAAAATTTTCCAGAAAATCAAACTTTATTACAAAAAGACAAAGTACATTATGCTTTAATCTAAGAATGATATTTCATTTCTTCCATGATCAACTTTGAATATTCACTTCCTCAAGCTAGTTCTTGTATCTACATCAGTCATTACTTGGTTTTAAAGATAAAAACAAAAGGCTTCTCTATAAATCAGTTTTAAATATGCTCATTTGTCATAGGTAGAGCCACTGCTGCCAGCAAGCGTCTATAGCCTCGACAGGGTTACCTGTTACCCAGCAATGATCCTGTGTCCTACTTAGAAAAATATACAATTTTCAAAGAGAAATCCATATTCACACTTATTGCTTTTATTTTCTTTTTTTATCCTTAAAGAACAATGTCTTGGTTTGGTAGCCAATTTATGACAGTGTCATTCACTTGATTTATAACTTTGCTGAACAAGCTGGCTCGTGATGAGACCCCTTGTCTTTTGATTGCAATAATCTTAAGTCATTGCCCTGTTTTGGTATGCAGTATTGGCAAAGTCAGCAAGCTATAATATCTATGATCATGATAAGTCGGCTTGTGATGAGACCTCTTACTCTTTAAGTTAAAAGTGTATCATTGGATTATTCCCTGAACTTTGTAATTTTCTAGGTGGGGAGGAAGTCATTGTTTCGTTAAGATAGCTCTGGATGACAATAATAGAGTTTTTGGAAAAGAACTTTTCTACAAAGAATCTTAGTTTTGTTATTGATACTTTTCATTGGACTGATATAAAACATTCTTTCACCAAAAGTTGCTTTTCATCAAAATTTTCAAAGTTGAAATTAATATCATTTCTAGATTTAAAAATTTTAACTGTATCTTTGAATAATAATGATCAGTATTCTAAAAAGAATTCTATTTATATAAGTGAAGAAATAAAATCTAAAAAGAGAACTTGTATCTTTTTTATGAATTCCAAATGTAACCATTAAAAACTGGTTTTATTATGACAAACAAAGAAAACTAATCTACAAAATAGAAGAATGATCTCCTATGGAAAATAGTTTTTAAGAATCTATCCATTAACAGATAAAGATTCTCTTTTCCCTGTTAAATCCTGTAATATAAAAGTTGATGGACCTATGATCTCTGCAATTTGGAAAGGACCAAGCCACATTCGTTGAAATTTCGTATGTTTTCCTTTTTCCTCATGAGCCTTGTCCCATTTTAGAACTAAATCTCCTATCTGCAAATCCTTTCTGGTTATCATGTTTGAATCAAAAGAAGCCTTAACTAATGCTTGATGATGAGCATGAGTTACTTTAGCCTTTTCTCGTTGTTCTTCTAACTTAATTATTTCCATCTGCCTTAATTGTAAAGAAGAAGTTGGTTCTTCATCAATATATTGGACTAAGGCTAAAGAAGGGATTGTTAGATGAGTTGGAATAGCCACTTCTCTCCCATAAACTAAATTAAAGGGAGAAGTGCCAATAGAAGCCTTCTGCGTTATTCGATCTGCCCATAAAGCATATATTAAAGATTTATGCCAATTTTTATGATTTTGATCAATGGTTCGCTTAATGATTCTGATTAAATTTTTATTTGTGGATTCCGCTAACCCATTTCCCTGTGGATAATAATTGGCAGAATATTTAAGTTTGAAACCTCTCTTGAGTGCAAATTCACTCATAGAATTACCAGAAAAATATGATGCATTATCAAACATTAAAGCAGAAGGTAAACCAAACCTGGTGATTATGAACTGATCTATAAACTCGATGATATGTTCAGCATTAGCAGTCTTGAGAGGGACTGCTTCTACCCATTTCGTAAAATAATCAGTTGCTGTAATGATATACCTATGTTGTTTAGAAGAGTGAGGAACGATCTCGCCTATTATGTCCAATCCCCATTGATCAAAAGGTTGCTCAATGTTGACTGGTTGTAATGGTAATGATGGTTTCTTTTGTTTTCCAGCTGCAGTTTGACAAATTTGACATTTCCTTTCATAGTTATGTGAATCTTTGAATAATGTGGGCCAGTAATAGCCTGCACGGAGGATCTTATGTGCAGTAGCATCTCCAGCATAATGTCCACCTGCTGGCCCATCATGAAGTTCCTGCAAGACTTTTTCAACTTCAGATTTTTCCAGGCATCTAAGAAGAACAAAATCATAATTAATTCTAAAAAGAACATCATTTACAAGCTGATATTGTCTAGCCTTCAACCTTAGAGCTCTTTTCTTAGTGTGATTGAGATTTGGAGGAGAATATCCATTCTTCAGATAAAATATGATATCAGCATATAATGATTCAACATCGTTTAGGCTTACCTCATATGTTTGTATTTCTTCAGATGGTTTTTCAGAAATAGGCGATGCTCCAGCTAGTATTTTGCAAAAACCTTGACCTCTTACAATATTCGTTGGTTTAATTTCTACATCATATTCTTGTAAGACAGTAATCCAATTAGCTCTTTTCTCACCCACATCTTTTTGGACTAAAAGATTTCTTACCGCTGGAAACGGTACTATGATTTTTGTATGGGTTTTGAGTAGAAAGGGTCTGAAATATTTAATTTCTTTGAAAACAACATAAGCTTGTTTCTCCACATCTGAATAATTCAATTCAGCTCCCTGTAAATTTGAACTGAAAAAGGCAATTTGAGCTTTTTCTTTGTCATGATTTGCTTGAGTGAGTATTGCAGCATAAGATTTATCAGAGGCAAATGTGTACAAAATAAAAAGATCGAAAAAATTTGGAGTTGCTAAAGATGGAGCATTGATAATTGATTGTTTGATCAAATTGAATGCCTCATATTCATCTTTACCCCATTTGAAGTTTGAATTCTTTTTAATCATTGCTTGCAAGGGTGATACAATTCTCGAAAAATCTGGCACAAATCTTTTTACAAAATTAATCTGACCAAGAAAAGATTGCATAGCTTTTTTGTTGTGAGGTAAAGATATTTCAGAAATTTCCTTGATTCTATCAGGATTAATATGAATTCCATATTTTGATACTATGAATCCAAGAAGTTTTCCTTCACTTAATGCAAAAAAGGACTTTTTCGGATTAAGTGAAATTCCATACCTTTGACAACGTTGGAAGATCTGCTTCAAATCTCTAAGATGATTGCTTCGTTTTTTGGAATATACAGTTATATCATCCAAGTAAATTATCGCTGATTTGTTAACTAATCCTTTGAAAGCAATGTCCATAGCTCTCTGAAATGTGGCACCAGTGTTGATCAGACCAAAAGGCATCTTTTGATATGCATAAGTGCCCCATTTGGTTCTGAATATAGTTTTTAATTGATCATCAGGATGGACTAACACTTGATTATATCCAAAGAAACCATCTAAGAAAGACATTAATTCTGATCCTGCAACTGCCTGTAATATTTGCTCCATGGGAGGCAAATGAAAATTATCTTTTTGGAAAGCTTTATTAAGATTTCGAAAGTCAATACAAATTCTAATGTCTCCGTTATTCTTTCTAACAGGAACCATATTGGAAACCCATTTAGAATGTCAAACAGGAAAAATAATCTTGGCTTTCAATAACTTGTTAAGTTCAGATTTGATTTGACTTTCTAGATTGGGATGAATCTTTCTTAACTTTTGTTGGACAGGTTTTTCATCATTTATCATTGGGATAGTACGCTGAATGATAGAAGTGTCATAAGTTTTGAGTTCATCGTAGTTCCAAGCAAAGACACTTTTATATTGTTTCAAAAGAAGAACGTATGCTAACTTTTATTCAAGAGTTAGGCCAAGGCCTAGGTTGATATTCTGTGGTTTGGCATCAGTTCCTAGATTTACTAATTCATAATTTAAAGTTGAACTTTGCAATTTTGAATTGGTAGATCTTTTAAATCAATCCTTCAAATCATAAAGGTCTTCTAACTTGACTACTGACTTTGGCATAGCATTATTGGTGCTATCTTGAAGCAATTGTCTGTCATGTTGATCTTCATCAATTATCTGATTAGTGTAAGATCCTTCAGATGTGAGAAAGTTTACAATATCAGGATCATCATTGAAAATCCTCCAATTGGTAACGTTATCAGGAATCGAGGGTCTAAAGATTAATTCAATTGAAAATCGATCAGGACTAAAGTCTTCTGCAGGAATGAGCTTGGAAGCTACATTAGCTAGGAGGTCTGAGCTAGCATTATGAATTCTGGGAATTGATGAAATATTAAATGCTATAAAATGTTCAGTCAGATCTTGGACTAAAGATTGATAATTCTTTAAATGACCTGATAAACAATGTATAGTATTGAGTACTTGTTTGATTATAATTTCCGAATCTCTGAAAACTTGTAGATATTTGATGTCTAATCCGATTGCTTTGTATAGTCCTTGGACTAAAGCCTCGTATTCTACGGTGCTATTAGTGCAATCGAATTTGAGTCTGCAAGTTAACATAATTTTGTTTCCCTCTGGACTAACCAAAACACATCCTGCTCTTGCTCCTTCATTAGACTTAGAACCATCAAAAAATAATTTCCAAAATAAAGATTTATTTACTGGAGTATCTACAAAATTAATACATTTAGAACTATCTGTTTGAGAAAAAAATTCTATTTGGGATAAAACATAATGTTCTAAATAAGGTGAAGTATGAGCATTGAAATTTCCTAAGAAAGAATCAACTGAATAATTGCCAATGATATTACTGCTGTATGCAACTGGTTCATTCTCTCCTTCCAATTTTGTTACTATGTATTTCTGATGTTTTTCTCGTTCAACCTTTATCTGATTTGGTTTACCATTGTAAGGAAGCCACATATGCGACCAATCAGTTGCGAAATATCCATGAAGTTTTTCTGACCAATCTCTGCTAAGAATTAAGCCATAAAATTCTGGAATATCTGCAACTAAAATATCAATGACTTGACATACCTTTGGATTTGATGACAATATTATGGTAACCTGATTTAATTCGCCAATTACTTCAAGTTGCGATCGATCTAACTGAACTATGCGCACAACAGATTTTTGTGGTTGAATGTTCAGCTTTGCACATATTGATTTTGGTAGAATATTAGATGAAGCTCCAGAATCCGCTAAACAATTATGCAAATTTTTATTGAAAACTTCATAAGTAAGAAGAAATGGAGGAGTATGAGATCTCGACCTTCCTCCAATTAAAGCGATATTTTCTAGATCAAATTTACTAATCGCATTAGCTGGAGGTCTTCCCATTTCATTTGAAGCTTGAGAAATCATAGGATCGGGCAAAGGTTTTTCTGTTACAGCATGTAATTCTTTCAAAAGTACCTTTTTTTGGTGTTTTAACTTGCTCAATTCATAAAAAGTGATGTTAGCCCTAGTCTTCTTCATGTCTTCTATGATATTATACTCCATTTCATCTGGGACAATCAGTGTTCTCGATGGAGTTGATGAATCTGTCTGGATTGGGCTAGTTTCAATTGCTTTAGATGTCGTTTTCTTGGGTGAAACTTTATCTTTATTCAATGAGCTTGCGCTCTTTGAATTAGGAGTAGATTGAGGAGGATCAAGTTTATTTCTACTTCGAGTGCTAACCGGGGATGCTTCTTGATCTTCCTCATCTGGGAGGATGAAATCCCACATACCTTGTACTTCTACAACTTATTCTTCATCATTAGTTTCCTCAGTAGCAGTTTCCTCTTCTTCTTCTTCCGATTCAACATTAGTAATGGAATTTGGTGGTTTTGAATCAGTTGAAGGGTTTCTTCTAAAAGGCTTGAAATATTTTTTAGAAGATGTTTCTGCCACTTGTTTCTTAATGTCAACCTTTTCGTTAGACATGGTTTTCAAAACTTTTTGCAGTCCTTCTAAATCAAATGGATCTTTTGATTGTTTTTTCTTGGGATCTTCCTTAAAAGTGACTTTCTTGGATTTTCGTTCTTCTATCGCATTTTTCTTGTCTAAAGCAATGATACATTTTTCTACCGCTATTGCCTCCTTCATGTTATCTGCTAAAGTTGTTTTATTAGCCCTATCAACAAAGATTGCTATTTTTGATGGTAAAGCAGAAATGTACCATTCACTTTGCACCTCTTCGCTAGGCTTGGAAGCAGTAGGAATTTTGTTTAACAATTTATTGAAACGTGAATTGAAATCTTTGACAAGTTCCTTTAAGTCAGCTCTAAGATTAGACAGATCATTGATTAATGTCGCTGTAGACCTGTCATCACCAAATTTAGTCAAAAATTTATCTTGAAAGATATCCCAAGTAGTGATAGATCCAGATGGTAATGAAAAATACCATGATCCAGCTGCTCCTTGTAGAGTATAAGGGAAAATTCAGACAACAACATCTTCATTAATAACTCCATTGAGATTTATAGATAGCATAAAATTGTTTATATGTTCTTTTGCTAACATGCCTGCTTCAGGATTAAACTTAGGCAGCCATTTTTCAGGATGGGCTGGTAATTGACTCAAGGGAGCAGGCATTAAGACTGCCCCTGGATTATTCCATCACATTTGGGCCATCGCTGAACTACTAACAGAGGAAAATGCAGAAGATGATATCTGTGATTGAGAAGATGAGGATATTACAATTACAGATGATTGAGAAGGTGATGTGGAAGTTCCAGTAGAATGAAGGAAAATAGTCTGAAGTGGAGGGGTGGGCGGTTGACTTCGTGGTGAAGAGGTTGAGATGGATGATGATGAAGAAAGAGTCTCACTGTCAAACCCTTTAGGTGATTTCCTAGCTCTCTTCCTTGTAGGTAGAGGTAACTCGGTTGGCTGAATGCCAAGTTTTTCACTTTGTAATCTGGTAAGAGGATGAGCAGGATTATATTGAGAAGTTATACTGCCTTGAGATTTATCAGATCTTTGAGGTGATATTGAAAATCGTTGAAGTTTATGAATCAAAGATTCAACTTCAGGAGGTTCAATAGCAGACTCTTCTGAAAAGTAAGGGTTTGTAGCAGTGTCTGTTCTTCTTGTGACTTCTGGCTCTAGATTTACAATTTTTGAGTGTGATGGAGAAGTTGGGGGAGATGGTGAGGGTGTTTTAATCTCAGAATGGTATTTATATTTAGATTTACTTGCCATTCATAGTTCATTTCCCTCATTCTAGCGCCAAATATGTTGAAGCCCCAAAAATCGGGTCTACAACAAGGGGGATACCCACCCGGTCCGGACCTTGGTTAGCAGCTCCTTTTCCGTTTGGTGTAGTGGGTCCGACTGGGGATAATGGGACCAGTTTCCCAATTTGTGTGTGTGTTGAGAATAGATATTTCCTTTCTAAAAAGGTTCCTACGTGAAATAATTTTATTCTATTTCTAATCTAATCATATGCAAATTATATTCTAATTAAAACAGAAATACCTAATTCTAAACTAAACTCGGGATAAAATCTTATTTATGCGATCTAAAATAATTTCAAATAACAACTAATAATAAAGATTATTCAACTGCTATAAGAAAAGAATTCAATAAAGATGAACCACTACATATAAAAAGTTAGATGAAACAGTTGTGGAAAACATATCGCATAATAAGCTATTCATACATTAAGCATAAACAAATAGTCATCACCGTACAAAAGTGCCAAATGATAACTGAAGCATTCAAGCATCAATATATAAATAACTGAACATAAATATCACTTTTAACACAGAAGCAAAAAACGTTAAGAGATAAAAGTACCATTTATAACTGGTTCTACTCATGAGCTAGAAGCAATAATGACTTATATCTTCTAAATCCAACATCTACTAAGAGTACACAAATGAAACATCAGTAGAAGATATTAGACACAGATATCAATAAATCTCGTTCCATTCATTCATCAAAACCTCCTCTGAGGGTGTAGAAGTGCATGTTCTGAGGATAAGTTTTTGACAAATTTCAAGACCCTTCTCTAAATGCATGAGAAGGGTTTAAATACTACTAACTAAATCTAATTATAGTTTATTACAAAAATTTAGGATTCGGTTTAAATGACCTTCCTTTTGATTTGTTTCGGTTCAAACAAATCAAACCCCTGTACTTATACCTAGCCTAAAACCCTAATTCATCCAACCCTCTTGGTTGTGACTTTTTGGAGAGAGCCCTCTCTATTTTGGTAGGGCTATCTACTAAGCTAAAACTGGTTTGTGGTTACCTCTGTTTGGACTCTTTCTCAGCCTTAGAGATCTGGTGGAGTGATAACATACTGGCACTGTTGCTGGGGAATGAAAGATTTATTTTCCCTGGGTGTATGAAAAGAAACATTATAATTTGATCCTTTGGATGATAGGGTTAAGTTTCAAAAAGGCTGATTCAATAATTGTAGTGTCAAGATTGTAGAGCTGGCTTCGAGATGATATACCAGAGTAAATCTCGATCCTGATCCAGCTGATCCAGTAGATGATCTAGAGAATATTTTCTGGAGGCATAGATATCAAACTAAAAACATTCAGTCAGGACCAGTTTCATTGGTAAGATCTTCTTCTCTGCCTGCTAAGCTACTATCTCTTGAATATATACCGTATGATCTAAAATTTGAATTTTCATTGTTTAAATCTAAGTCTAAAAACTCTTTATTTGACATAGTATTTGATCCTTTAAGACAATTTGAGGTCAATTAATTGTATGAATTAGATCTTATTCCTCTGAAATATTGGTTCTTTGAATAGATTAAACCCGAACCAGACCTTGATATCAAAGATTGGATCCAATTCTACCATCAAGAGGAAATTCTTGTTTCAACTCAAACTCAACCTCAATCAATTGTAGTTTTTTCATTTGCACCTTCGACCTCATCATTTATACCTACTACTTCAGTACATACAACTGTTGTTCCACTACCTATTCAGCCAATCCCTCTAGTTTTCAATCCAACACTTCACCCATTAGGAATCATGGCAATATTTTCCCCACTTAACTTACCTGCCCAATTGAATGAATTACCTCAAGGTTATGGCAAAATACTCCCCTTGTTTGATGAAAATTATACCATATTTGATCTGAAAGGAGTGTATTAGTTCTGTTGTCCTAAGTATCCTTTCAGTTAAATAAACATGTACAAATTGTCTCCATAAGTTTGCTTAAGGTATGAGAGTTTTAACCATGAAAATTAGATGAATTAGTGAACTTTAAGCATGTAAATAAGCCTTAAAAACACTGAACAACAGTGCATAATAGAGAAAAACATTCACACATAAGTTTTACACAGTAGGCATGATGAAGTAGTTCACCCCTCCTGGGCTACATCTACTGGTCCAGCTCCCAAAATTTCAAATTACATATGTTTTCAGACCTCTAATGGTTGTTTTCTCTGCACCATGACTCTAGAATGCTCAAATTATTCTAGGTAGACTCTTGTTTCACCAAAATTGGTCAAAAATTGACCTCCCAATGCATTTTTCCCAATAATAGCTAGAAAAGCTCCACTAAATGTGGATAATGTCAGTTTAACTATAGTTAAATTAATAGTTTACCCCAAATTTGGGGGTGCGCTCCAAATCAGGTGGGCGGATAAGGTTTTAGCTTTATTGTAAGTGGTGGGGTGGTCACATGCCACTCCCACTGAATCCTCCGTTGACGGTTTAAACTCCCGTCGTTTGAGATTGGATCCAGGAGTTACGGGTTCCATAACCTGTCACATAATCGTAGCAATAAACCTTCCCGCATGTGATTAACTTGTATGCTACAAACCTGCCACATAAGCTGTCGCATTAAATATTATCTTCCACATGTGATCAGGTTCTTCGCGCCAACGGTTTAGTTTTGATGTTATGGTTACCATGTGGCCGTGGTTCTTGGTGGATGGACATGTGGTAGGGGGGCTGGCCCTTAGGGGTTGGCCTCCTAATCCCTCATCACATTTTCTATTAAACTTAAAATATTACTGACAACCTATAGGGTTAAATAACACCCCACAGGCGGAACGGTAAGAAGTCTTACATGTGGAGAGGAGGTCACGGGTTCAACCCCCGTCGACTCCACAAAATTTTCGACTACTGTTATGAGGACACGTGGCGGCCTACAGGCTTTCCACGTGTCACTCAATCATTCACCACCTACAAACACATCCAACGGCCAAGATCCTTCCGTACCCTCATCATCCAATGGTTAATAAGTGCCATGTGGTGCCACCACATTGGCTATGAAGAAAATGGAATATTCCCAAAATATTCCATTGACTGTACCTGCAAGATGACTGGGCATCTAGTCACAAATTTTTTGTTGTTTGGGAAAATGAACAGAACGCGATATCTTCCTCATACGACATCGGTTTTTCAAACCGTTTATGGCACTGAAATTGCAACGACGAGACCTTTCCGGTTGCTCAGGTTTGGAACTGTTTTGAGCACTTTAATTTTTGAGCATGTGACTTGATCTCCTTATCACACCTCCCCATTGGGAAGCTTTTGACCCTAAAAGACTTTAATCACTTGTTCAGAAGATGAGGGAACAACTCCCTCACCTTTTCCACTTCCATCCATCTTTCCTTACTTGGTTTGTTGCCCTTGAGCCCAATCCGAAGATAATAGACACTTCCTCTTTTAGAAGTGCATGTCCTCCTATCAAGGATGGCATCCTCCTTGAGCTCATCCAGAAATTATGGCGAGAAATATTCTATTGATGGCAGCTGAATGTCACTCCCTTGATCATCAATCAATGGAGGCTCATACAAACATAAATTATCCACATTGACAACATAATACATTTGCATATATGAAGGCAAGTCAAGTTGAAATGCATTATTACCAACTTGTTTAATAATCTTGAATGGACCATAACGAATAGGCTTGATCTTTTTACCTTCTCCTTGCATCCTTTCTTTGCTTATGTGCAACCATACTTCGTTTCCTTCTTGCTACTTGTGATCAACTTTATGTTTGTCATGCCTCTCCTTGTACTTTCTTTGAATCTTCTCAAGTTGTTCTTGAACTTGTTGATGAATAATCTAAATTTCCTCAATGAAATTTTGAGCCTTCTCAATATCACTATGCCCATCAATTGCAACATCCTTGTCATAGATGAAGTCTAATGGTGATTTCGGCAAATACCTAAAGCATGCATCAAAAGGTGAAGTATTTGTAGAAGAGCGATTGGCCCATTTGTAAGCATGTTGAATGTAATGTAGTTGTTCATCCCACAACTTGGGATGCTTTCTGCAATATCCTCTCAATAGATGCACAACGGTCCTATTGGCCACCTCAGTTTGGCCATCAGTTTGCGGATGAAAAGCAATACTCTTTTTAAACTTTGTGTCCATCATCTTCCAAAGGTTGGACCAAAAATTCCCAACGAAATTGGAATCCCTGTCACTAACAATAGAAGTTGGCAAACCAAAATGAACCCATACATGTTGAAAATAAAGTTCAGTAGTTTGTTCAGCAGTAATGGTTTTCTTACATGGCATAAGTATACACATTTTATTGAATCTATCCACAACTACATAAATATAATCATGATGTTTTCTTGACATAGGTAGACCTCCAAAAAATTCCATGGAGACACTCTCCCATGGCCTTGATGGTACCAGTAGTGGTGTGTACAACCCAAGATTCCTATTGCTAGGCTTTCTTGTTGCACACATAGAACATCCTCTTATAAAACATGACACACTATCTATCATGTGAGGCCAATAACAATACCTTTGTAGATGCGCCACTATTTTTCTTACCCCAAAGTGACTAGAAATAAGAGACGAATGAGCCTCTTTCATGACACGAAGTCTCTCTCCTTGTGGTATACACAGCTTGCCCAAATGAAATAGAAAATTATTATGAAAGTGATAATCATTTTCCTCAACTTGATTCCCTTCACTCAAACTAGCATACACATCTTTAAAATTGGCATCAGATGCATACTGTTCTATGTAACTCTCATGTACAATAGAATCATTTTTAAGCAAAGTAGAAGCACTTATAATAGGCCTTGAAATCATATCAGCAACTTTATTGAAAATACCTTTCTTGTACCTTATAACCAAGTGAAATTGTTGAAGAAATCCCATCCACCTAAAATGTCATGATTGTTGCAATTTTGTTTTCGACTGTAAGTACCGTAGCAGTTGGTGATCGGTATGAATAATCATCTCTTTACCCATCAAGTAGTGTTTCCACTTCTTGACACTTTGTACCAACGCATAAATCTCTTTGTATTATGTTGGATAATTGATTATAGAACCATTGAATTTTTCAGAATGAAAAGTGATAGGCTTAACATGCTGCAAAAGTATTGTGCCCATGGCATAATCACTAGCATTGGTCTATATCTTGAATGGTTGTCTCAAATCCGGTAATGCAAGAACTGGAGCTGAACTGAACTTGCATTTTAAAGCTTCAAAAGCTTGCTGCTGTTTTCTTCCCTATTGGAACCCTTTCTTCACACTTGTCACTGCATGCATAGGAGCTGTTATGGCAAAAAGTTAGCAATAAACTTTCTCCAATATTGAGCATCACCTAAAAAACTGCTTACCTCTATTACTGATTTGGGAGTGGGCCAATTGACAATGGCTTACACTTTAGAAGGATCAATTCTCAATGCGCCTCCTCCTACAATGTGTCCCAAATAAACCAAAGTTTTTTTTCCAAATTCACACTTAGACATCTTAAGAATTAATTTTTATTTCTTCAAAACATCAAGTACCCTCTTTACATGCAAGACATGCTCTTCTCTTGTTTTGCTGAAAATGAGTATATCATCTAAATACAAAATCACAAAGTCATCAAGAAATGGATGCAAAAAATTATCCATCACACACATGAAAGTCATCAGTTCCTTACACAAAACAAATGGCATAACCAACCACTCAAAGAGTCCTTGTTTGGTTTTGAATGCATTATTCCATATGTCACTTTCTGCAATTCTTACTTGATGATATCCACTTCGTAAATCTAACTTAGTGAAATACTTTGCTTCTTTCATATAATCTAACAAATCATCGATCCTTGGGAGTGGGTATCGATTTTTTATTGTTATCTTGTTCAAAGCTCTGAAATTGACAAACATGCACCAAGTTCCATCTTTCTTCGGAATCAGGACTATAGGTGAACCACATGGCGAAGTGATTGGCATTATGAGTCCCTTTTCCAAAAATTCCTTTATTTGCCTCTTTATTTCTACATTCTCCATTATCGACATGCGATACATGCCGATTTTTGAAGACGACAATCTTGTTGAAACTGAATCTCATGTTGAATCTCCCTTTTAGGAGGCAAACCTGTTGGCTCCTGAAACATATCATGATGTGCATCAACTACATCATATAATCTGATTTCAACTTAGCATCACAATCTTCAAATGACTCATGATTAACATCATCTTTAGGCTTAATCATTAGAAGAACAAAATTCTTACTTGAATTCACCAGCCTTTTTACCTATCCAACATTTACCATTGCAATATTTGTCTTCTTGTGATGTTCTCTTACAATGTACTCCTTGCAATCTTTGAATAAATGGTATTTGTTCTCATGGTGATGGAAGATATATTTCCTTTCATACAAGTAAGGACTACCCAACAAAACACCTGTAATATCAAGCAGAACCACATCTAATTCAACTGTGTCAATAAAATGTGCAATTATTGCAAAGCGCAATATGCACTTCTTTGAAACCTGTAAATTTGCATCCTTACAAATCCACCCAAGTGGATATGGTTTCGGATTTGGAATGGTGTCAAGTTTAAGTTTCTTGACCAAGTCTTCAGAAATCAAATTCGCATGTGAACCACTATCAAACAGTGTATCAATCTTGGTATGTTTGGATATGACCCTCACATGAAACAGTTCAATTCTCTCTTCTTCATTTGGAGCTTCTATGTGACAGTTTGAAGTACTAGTACTAGGTTTTGTTTCAGTTTCTTTCACCTTCAAGTTATTCAATCCCATGGCTATAATTTTAGTCTCATCACCTGAATCTTCTCCTAAGTCATGTTGAGTTGTAGCTGCAATTTTCCGCTTCCCTTTGTTATTGTTAAATTTGGGTCTCTTTTCAGGATGTAGTTTCCAACATTTTTTCTCTTCATGGCCTTCTCTTGAACAATGTTTACAAACCAATTTCTCTCCCTATTTCTTGATAGGTGCATTCTTTTTTCCTTTTCCTTTTGAGGTCTTCTCTTTGTTTTTCCCCTTAAAAGGCTTGTTTCTACCCTCTTCAAAAGTATTTTTCCCTCTATCTTCTAAATGTGTAGCTTGAACACATTCCTCATCTAGGCTTGTATGATTAAACATGAGGATAATAATTATAAGGTAGATATGTAAGCCCCATATGTACAAGAAAAGTATCTTGACTCTCCAAATCTACCCCTAATAAGAGATCTCTTCTCCTAAATTATTGGGTGTAGTCTTGTACATTTTGTCCTTTCAATTGTCTAAAATTTTTCCAGTTCATTATGGCTTTCTGCATGTGAGCTAATGGATAAAATTGTTGTTTTATTGCAGTAATGAAATTAGTCCATGATAGAATAGTCTTACCATGTTTTTTGATCTCCTCATTTGTCTTGGATTCCCACCAAACAAGAGTTGCACCTTCCATCCTCAATGAAGCTAGTTGGATTTTGGTGTCATCATCATGAAGGTTATGAATTCTCAAATAAACCTCCAATTGCCTAATCCAATTATCAATATTTTCTACATTGAATTCACCATTAAACATTGGCAATTCAAACTTAACATCAAGTTTTAGAAAATGACTTTTACCGGTGTTCTTTGACTTGTGTGACCGGTGTATTGAATATGGAGTAGAGGATGATGATGATGAGGGTGAGGATGGTGAATTTCCACTTCCTCCATTTCCTCCATTGCCCTTATTTGATTTATCTTCATCATTGTGACCTCCTGATGATCCCTGACCTTCCTTGTGAATTTTGGATCCTTCTCCTTCTAGTCTTTCATTCCTTTCTTGATAAAGGACTCTCACCATAATAGTCATGTCAAGGAATGATTTATTGAACATTCTTTCTTCCTCTTTGGGATCCACCTCTTCATGGGTTCCTTCTTCTCTTGGAGGCATGCTTGATGCTGCTTTTGCTTCTGTTGGAGGTGAACTAGGTGGTGGTGAATGTGGCAATATTTCCCTCCTTTGTTATGGCTCACTTTGAGAACCTCTTGCTTCCATCAATTTTCCTTCTCCTCTCTTAAGCTTGAGCCTAGTAATCATGAAAACCCTGGCAAACAGTTAACAAATCCTTGCACATATAAACACCAGAGATAAAACTCTAGCTCTGATACCAACTTGATCTGAAAGGAGTGTATTAGTTCTGCTGTGCTAAGTGTCCTTTTAGTTAAATAAACATGTACAAATTGTCTCCATAAGTTTTCATAAGGTATGAGAGTTTTAACCATGAAAATTAGATGAATTAGTGAACTTTAAGCATGTAAATAAGCCTTAAAAACATTAAAAATTAGTGCATAACAGAGAAAAACATTCACACATCATTTTTACATAGTAGGCATGATGAAGTAGTTCACCCCTCCTAGGCTACATCTGTTGTTCCAACTCCCAATGGCATGTCCCTATTTGTCATTATGCTCAAAATTATAAATCACATATGTTTGTAGGCCTCTAATGGTTGTTTT
>CM076578.1:1444582794-1444631931 GCA_034641835.2 Pinus albicaulis | reverse complement strand
AAAAGGGATGTTTTTCATGATTTTTGCAAGGAGATGTCTCAAGGGCAAATGAAGCTCATGCTTAGAGGAATGCATTGATGATGTTTTCAAGGCATGACAATGTTCACATGTCACAAAATGGGTCCTCCATTGTGCGGGACGGGGAATGGTAGGGACGGTGACAAATTACTGTGTAACAATAAGCAGTATTGGGAATATCTTAAAATATTCCAAAATTGGACTGCTCAGCAATGCATTCACAGAAAAATGCATTTTCAGAAATGTAAGCCATAGAAATAAAAATCATCACTTAGATCCATTATATACATCCATCTATCATCTAAATCCAAGAGGAGATTATAAAGAAATGAAACTAGGTGAGGTAAACAAACCTCCCACACTAGTGTAGCTGAAAATGACTAAAAACCCCAAACACTGCTACTCAGAAATAATACACAAAAGAGACTGCGTAGTCATAAGAGGGTTTTAACTCAGAAATTAAGAAGACAAATAGATCTGATCATATATTAGACATTCATGCTCCTAAATTGAGATCTAGTCTCCTTATTACAATTACAAGAAAACCCGGAAAGGGTTTCTTGTCAAACACTCTGCATACTAATGTGATATTCAGAAATTTACTGAATCACCACTGAAACACTGAAGCATAAGAGTGTAGAAGGCTGAAATATTTCTTATCTGATGTAGATCCCTCAAGGGCTTCCTCCCATGAAAGGATGAACCTTTCAATCACAAGAAAACACTGCAACTGAGCCACTAGACAATCCTCTGAAGTTGCCTCCAAAAATAACGCATTTCCTAGCTGGAACAGCATTGGGAATGTTAGGGAAATGTGTGATCTACTACCACAGATATGAAATAAGATCTAGACCTCTCCAAATAGGTCTCTCAAGTGAAGGAAACCTTCCTCCAAAGAGAAACTGGCTCAGAAAGAGGGATTCCAATCCCTTCCACTACTGCTCCCTGCAACACTACACAATCACCTGCAGAAACTGTGCTGATGAAGTAGGCTGAAGCTTGGCCTGAAAACCTGATGTGGAAAATGAATGAAAACTCTCCCAAGAGGCTCCTCAAGGAAAGAGGTGGGATTCCCGCTCAGGAACACCCGGTGCTAAATAGCACTGCTACTCTGCTAAACAGCAAGAGGAAGCAAAAAGTCTAAGCAGACAAAATAATAATCTAAAACATGAAAAATAATGTTTCCATCCTCTTCCTTAAATAAAACATGAGTTTTCTTGCCCTTGGCCCCACTCAATTATTTCATCTCCATCCAAAGATTCATCTCCCTCCAAAACTGCATTATTCCTTCTTGGATTCCTCCTCCTCCACAACTGCGTTGTTGACTTAGTCAAAGTGGACTGAACCAACTTGATATTATCCTTGTTCACACATGGAGGTGTTTATTAATCTATAAAGAGTGTCCCCTCTCACACTTGGAGTGTTTTTATTCCTCCTTAGGAGACTTGTGGGCTTTTCTACCCATTTATTCACCGATTAGAGATGTTGCTAACTCTAATGTTCCATTTAGCTTTGAGGCTAAAATTTGGGAACATTACATGCAGCCCTAAATCAATTTTCTTTTCAAAGCATAAAAACTATCTAAGTCTAACCTTATTTCATCTGAGGGCTCAGATTAAAATTTTGAGCTCCTCATTTATTCTTTATTTAATCCACTGATTTGTCAAGTTTATATTGTTTGACATATCTTTATTCTCTATCTAAAACATGAAATTCAAAGCATGAAAAGTTAAGATTAAATTGTTTAACTGATCATGGATTATGGAATTTATTGAAAATCTTCACATAATCATTATTATTGCAATAAAGTAAATAGTAGTGGCATTTTGACTTGCTCACTTTCAGGTCTTATTTTCATCTCTTTTTTTCTTTTGGGGTCTATCTTTTTCTAAGTCCTTTGATATTTCTTTTAGGACTTTTACCCTCTTTTCATTTTTTTTTTCATTTTTTAAAATATGGGAAAACAACTTGCAGAAATCAAGGTATGTACATATTTACAAGACTATCAAAGTCAATTCAAAAATTATGAACCCTATTATTATAGGACTCTAAAAGTGGCTCCACATGGGGATGGCATCTCCTTGTGAGATGTCAAGAACTTTAAGAATAGCAACCTTTGAAATTTGACAATGGTGACCCTGTAAGTATCTTTATGACCTCTGCATTTATTCATACTTATGATATTTTACCTCTCAAAGCTTAGGGCCTTCTCTCTGGGCTTCAATTTTGTTAGGAAAACATCCAATCCAATCTAAAATTTTCAATGTATGTGTACAAGGATCAAATTAAATGAAACTAACTATTTGTTAACTCAGGAGAACTATAATAGTGCTTCAACATTCTCCCATTTATTGGCCCATCTATCATAGTTAATCCATCCATTTCTTTTAGGTAGAAAGCATTATTACCTTTATATCCATAAATCACAAAAGGTCCTCTCCATAGAAAATCAAATTTTCCATGTTTACCTTTGTCTTCTCTTCTTGAATCCCATTTTCACACTTTATCTCCAATGTAGAAGTCATCTTCTTTAGTCTTTTTATCAAAAAAAATATTTATATTATCCTGGATAACTTGAGACTTGATATAAACTTCTTCCCTTGTTTTTTGCAAGTGAATAGTTTGATTGATCCTTCTTTGAATGTCATTTATTTCAACTTGTAACTCTTGGATAATCTTCATCACTGGTACTCCTAGGGAGGATGGAAAAACAACATCCATTCCATAGACAAGTTGGTAAGGGGATGTACCAATAGATTTTTTAGTTGTAAGTTTATCTGCCTATAAGGCATTGACTAACTTCTTATTCCAAGTCTTTTTGTTATCTTCCAGTAACTGTTTGATAATGTTTACAAGGCTCTTATTTGAAGATTCGGCTAGGCCATTACCTTGAGGGTAATATGCAGTAGAATGACCCAGGGTAATATGGTATTTATGGAAAAAGTCAATAATTTTCTTAGATTTGAATGTTGTTGCATTATCAGTAATTATCTTTTGGGGACATCCAAATCTTGAAAGAATGTTACTTTCTAGGAAGGAGATTATGACAGTATCTGTGGCTTGCCTAGATGGTATGGCTTCAATCCACTTGGTAAAATAGTCAGTGGCTGTCAGAATCCACTTGTGTTGGGATGATGATGTGGGGTGAATTTCTCCAATGAAGTTAAGACCCCATTGTTGAAATGGAATTTCTATAGAGATGGGCCTTAAGGGCAGGGGTAACAGCTTTTTCTTACCCTCAATGATTTGGCACTTATGACAGGAGGTCACATATTTTTTGACATCTGCAAACAAGGTAGGCCAGTAAAAACCAGCTCTCAGGATCTTGTCTACAGTATTTTTCCAGTATAGATGTCCTCCACATTCACCTGCATGAAATTCTTGTAGTACTTTGTCAGCTTCTTCTTTTAACAAACAATTTAATAAAATCCCACTTTGATCTTTCCAAAAAAGTACATTGTCTAAAATACAAAATCTTACTACTTTAAGCTTTAGAAATCTAGCTTTTGTTCTTGATAAACCAGGAGGATATTGTAAGTTTAGTAATACAAATATAATATCTGCATACCATGGTGAGTTTGAAAAGGCTTCACTAATCTTTGGAGTCGCCATCTCTTCCTGATCATCTATTTGAGCAATAAAATTTATGTCTAGGGCATGACAATTTGATTCAGCCATAAGTCTGGCTAAACCTTGACCTTTTATCAACTTTTTGGGTTTTATCTCAATTTCATATTCTAAGATAGTGGCAATCCACTTACCTCTTCTTCCATCAGGACCATCCTGAGTAAGAAAGTATTTTACTACAGCATTTGGGACATAGGCAATGATGTGAAAATAGAGAATGTAAACCCTGAAGTATTTAATGGCCTTTACCAAAGCTAAGGCTTGTTTTTCCATAATATTGTACTTCAAAGATGCATATCTAAGTGTTCTGCTAAAGAAGGCTATGGGTTTTTCATAACCCTAGTCATTTTTCTATAGTAAAACTACAGCAATGGTGTGTTCTGAAACAAATGAAAAAATGATGAAATCTTTTTTGAAATCAGGACTTATAAGGACTAGAGTTTTGGTTAAGGCTTGTTTTATGGATTCAAAAGATTGTTTGGCTTGAACAATCCATTTAAGAACCAAATCCTTTTTAAGCATATTATTTAGTTCTGTAATTATCTCAGGTAAATTGGATATGAATCTTCTTAAAAAACTAATCTTGCCTAGAAAGGCTTGTATCTCTTTTATGTTTCTTGATGGATTGATGTTAAGAATTGTTTCTATTCTTGTAGAATCAATTCTAATTCCTTCTTTAGAAATTATGTGTCCTAGTAACTTGCCTTATTCTACTCCAAATAAGGTTTTATTAGGATTTAATGAGATGCCAAACTTTCTGCATTTTATAAAGACTTGTCTAAGATGATCTAAGTGTTCATAATCAGTCTTAGAAAATACAGTAATGTCATCTAAGTAAATTACCAAGAATTCATGAATTTCCTTTGCAAAGGCTATATCCATAGCTCTTTGAAAGGTTTCCCCTACATTCATTAAACCAAAGGGCAATTTTACATACATAAAAGTGCCCCAAGGAGTAGTAAAAGATGTTTTGGCTTGGTCCTCTGGTTGGACTAAAATCTGGTTGTATCCTGAAAATCCATCTAAAGAGAAATCCTAGAAGATCCAACTACCCTTTGTAAAATATGATCCATTTTTGGTAAAGGATAATTATCTTTTAAGGATACTTTGTTTAGATTCATAAATTCAACACATAATCTAATCTCTCATGTTTTCTTTCTGTTGGAACTACGTTAGAAACCCAATCAGAATATCTGATTGGTGCAATTATCTGTGCATCATACATTCTTTTCACTTATTTTTCTATTAAGGGCATCAAAACAGGGTTGATTCTCCTTAACTTTTGTCTAAAGGGCTTTTGATCTTCTTTTACAGGAATTTTGTGTTGAATTATGTTGGTTTCATAGGATTTAAGGTCCTCATAACTCCAAGAAAACACATCTTGGAATTCCTTAAAAAGAGAAATATATTTTTCCTTTTCCTGTTGAGGTAAAGCTTTGGAAAGTTTTATCATTTTGGGTTTTAGTTTTGTGCCTATGTTGCATTCCTTAATGTCAAATCTAAGTGGCTCCATTTTTGGTTTTCTAGAAACATCATTTGAGCCAAATAAATCTTGTAATGGAGTTAAACCTTTTGGCAAGAATTTATTTTTGAGATTTAATATTTTAGATTCATCATCAATTATCTCATCAATTTCTACTCTCTCTAATTTATCTATATCTGATTGATTGAATTTAGTTGGTCTAGCAAACTTTAATTTATTTACATCAACATTATTCAAATCAATGTTAATGTCTAAATCTTGATATATTGTACAATCAGTGTTAATCTTACAGTTATGAAATTCACCTTCAGTATTCATAAAATTATAAATTTGTTGATCTTGTGAAAAAATCTGCCAATATTTGAGGTTGTCTGGGATTATTGGTCTGTGTTTTACTTCTGCAGTATACATATGATTAGGCTTCAAAGGTAAATTAAAAGTGCTAGCAAAGGTTTCCATTGAGTGTGCTTGTAAATTTTGCCTTCTTGGTATTGCAGAGAAATTATATTCCAATAAATCATCAATCAAATCTAGTACAGTCTCTCTATATTGGCATAATCTATGATTGTAAACAGAATATTCACCTTTAATTTGTTTTACAATCAACTCTGAGTCTCCCATTATTGCTATTCTTTTTCCTCCTAAATTTCTAATTATTTGGAGTCCTAAAATGAGGGCTTCATACTCAACCATATTGTTTGTGCATTTGAAATTCAGTCTAAAAGCATGGCCTTCTACATGATTTTTCTCTATATTGGTTATCCATACTCCTGCTCTTGCTCCTAAAATGTTTACTGAGCCATAAAAATCTAAATTCCATAAAGATTCATGAAATATGTTATCATTGCTTTGTAGTTTCTTTTCTTCCTTTATTTTAGTATTGATTTCACTATCAATTTCAGCATAACATAGGATGAATGAATCTAGGTCAGTAGGTGTAGCATAAATTGGGTAATTTATTGATCTTGTTACATTACTTACCATGTATTTCATTAATGTTTCCCTATATAACTTCTTAGGTTGACCAAAGACTGATATAGTAGCATAAGACATGTCCAATTGTAGATATCCCTGTAACTTTTCTCCCAATGAGCAAGATAATAACATTCCATACTTGGGTGGGATATCAGCTACTACAATGTCCATAAGTATACTCTTACCAGGATATTGAACTATTGTTACACATAAATCTTTGATTAATCCTAGGCATTTTACTTTGCTTGAGTCAAATGAAAATAAATCCTTGTAAGGCCTTGTAATGTCTAAGTTCAGGGTTTCCATGGTTTCCATTATAGCTTTAGGCATTAAATTATGTGAATCTCCTGAATCTAAAATTGTGTTGTGTATAATTTGATCATGAATGGTTAAACTGATGTAAAATGGAGGAATTGATCCATCCTGATGCTTTCCATTTACATCTGGGCCAAAAATCAACTCTGGTTGATCATCATTCAAGCTTATGGAGTCTTCTCCATCATTTATGTTCAATGTTTCAGTGATGGTTGATTTATACAAATCATGTTTTACCAATTTAGTTAAAGGAATTTGTATTTTCAACTTTGCAATTTCAGTTTGTATGTTGAAAGAAGGTTGAGATTTACTTATTTGAATTAACTCTTCTTTGGTAACTGTAGTTTGTGTTGGTTTATCTTGTTTTTCTACAGCTATTTTTTCATTTTCAGTTTGAGTTTCTTGTCTCTTACTACTTTTTGTTTTCTTTTCAGGAATGGTTTGTGAAGCAGTAGATGTTTTTTTTAGATTTGGAATTGTCAGAAGTTGTTTTTACAGTGGCAGCTTTTGGATCTGCTGATTTTGGATCAGCAGTGGACGTTTTAGGATCTAAGTTTGCTATTTTAGCAGAATCAGATGCTTTTGCAACAGCAAATTTTTTTGAATCTTTTGTAGCTTGAGCTACTTCATCTATTATGTCAGCAATCTTAGGGCTTGGTGAAATTTTAGGATCATAACCTTTTTGGGAAGTACTAGAGTTTTGCCTATTTTCCCTAGGGAGAATTTGCAGAACTTTTGTTGTTGGGGCTTCTACTTTTTTCTTATTTTCATTTTGAGGGGTTTTCTTAGTAGAAGGTTCGTTATTTTTCTTACTCCTAACATTATATTGCTTGTGAACTTCGTTTATGGAAAAAATCATGACCTTGTTTATAATCGAAGGATTCCCCTGAATCTAATTGGAGTTGTTGGATTTCAAATAACTCTTGATCTTCCTGTGTGATAAAGATAGTGTTATTATCATCTATTCCCATTAAATTTATGGTATCCTCATCCTCAACATTATTTTGAGAACTCTCAGCATAGTTCTCCTGAAATGGAGGTCTTATTGTTTGGTCTGGGACTGATTCTTTTGATTTTCCTGAATTTATGTTTTTCCTAAAATTGGGATTTTTGATTTGCTGTTGATTATCCCATTGAGGTATTCTTTCTATGTTATCTAATCTATCCAATATTATCTCTAAATTTTTAGCTAACATATCTATTTTTGGGTTTGAACTAGAGGCTTATTCTTTCATGGTTACTCTCCTCTCATTTCTTAATCTAGCTTTCTTATCTAAAATGTTTACTTCTACACCTATAGTATCTATTTGCATTCTTTCCAAGGTTTCTGCATTTCTTTCCCTTAACTGATATGCCATGTCAGTGTCAAATCCATCTGGGAATTTGAGCAAGACAGAGTCAGGAGTGGGTTTTAGATTTGCAGGAATTGAATTGTAAACATTGTTATACCTAATGCAGTATCCTTGTACTGACTCATTGGGAGCTCTCTTCATAGCATCAAATTCAGACAATATTTGTAGGTGGTTTTTCTTCTTTTCCCATTTATTTAAAAATAATCTATGGAAGACAGCTAAATAAGCTATACTACCTGCAGTAAAACCTTTAAACTATTTCTTTACTTCTCCAGTTAATGTTTGTGCAAACAACCTCATTTGTACATCTTATTCATCTATCTCATGGAGTTCAAAGTAATCTGTCATTTTGTTTATGTGTTGTTGTGCAGTATATTGTGTAGTAGCATCAAACTGTGGTATTTTACTTTGGTAATCTTGGGGCATGTCATGAAGTTGTCCTGGAAGAACTAGGGGAGCAACCACAGCTTAAATTCTAGCTGGGCTAGGAGGTAAAGTGGAAGTACTTGGGGTTGAACTGGAGGAAAAAGCTGATGAAACTGGATTATAGAATGTTGAACTAGAAAAGGCAGTGGAAGAACTAAAAGATGAAGTGGAGGTACTAGGAAGTGAAACTGGAATGTAGGAACTACTAGGAAATGAGAATGATGTGTTTGAAAAATTTGAAGGTAAACTAATTAATGAAATAGATGTAGGGGATGAAGGACATAATATTCTAGGTTGTAAGGGTAATCTAGGATTAAATGGATCTGTAGATTGGGTGGTAGTAGAAACCATAGATGATGTAGTGGTATCTAAATGAGATATGGAAGGTTTAGATATATATATGCTAACAGTTGTGCTAATTCTATGGCCTCATCAATTTCTTCAAGAATAGTGGCATTAATCTCTTCAAATTTGTCTTGATTTTTTATTTTCTTTAATTCAGAGTTTGTTGCAATATTTTTTTGTTTTGACTCCAAAAATGAAATAAAAACAGGGTCTAAAACAACAGTACTTAAATTACTTTCAGATTTGCTTCTGAACAAATAATTTTCAAATTTAAAATCAAACTTTATATCCTGTAAACTCATTAATTCTTGTGGTAATGAATTGATTCTATTAAATGAAATTTTAACATCTAAATCTTCTTTCTGTTTTTTCTTTTTTCCAATTCGATCTGGGTTGTCCACTATAACAGAAGGTTTAGGATCCGAGTTAGACCTGGTATAATAAACTTTCCTAGAAGCCAGAATTACAATTTTTTTAATAAAAAATAATACTCACAGCTTATAAAACAGTCACAAAGGCAAAAAGATAATGAAAAAGGTTTCTTTAAGACTTATTTTATGACTGAGGATTGGTTAATTCCCTAGTATGGTCGCCAGTATGTTATCACTCTATTAATTCTAAAGTTGTGAGATTTTGGTTTAAATTCTAAGAACACTAGACGTAACCACAGACCAACTTTTAAACTCTAAGATCTAGCCTTCTTAGGGTTCAAAGAGGGCTCTCTCTATTTGTTTGTTTTATGTCATTTTAGGCTAGCTATGATTGTGCAATTTGGTTTTGATTTGTTTGATTTGGTGGGAAAAATAACCTAATGAGATGGATAGTGGGAAATTTGTTTGTCCATTGGGCTAAGGAATCAAAAAATCAAGCAAACAGAGCTAGGAACAAGGTCAAGATGCCAAATGTTTTCAGGGCAAGATAGATAACCCATGAAGATCTTGGAAGGTTGTTTGGTGAGGTGATATGATCGGGATAAAGATCAATGAAGGGTTCTTTGATCTGGAAAAGACAAGTAGTAGGCAAAGGTAAGTAGTAAGCAAAGGTCAAACGAAAGAGGGAGAAATTAAGGGTTCCCTACTCTGGAAATCACCAGAAAACATAAAATTGATAAACAATAAAGACAGGGTGATTTTAACAAATCCTGAAGTAAAAATCTTGTTTATTCATTCAAATTTGGAAAACATTTATGGATGCATGTAACAAAGAAAGATAACAATGACAAGAAGGAAATACTTCACTTCAATAACTCATCACATGAATCCTGAAATATGATGCCAATTGATCTAATCCAGTCTGCTACTCGAGATTTGAAACACAAAAGCCTTCAAGTGCAATCAAAAATTACTATAGAAATATTCAGCAATTTATTCCAGAATAATACTTCTAAAGATGAAGTATTTATACATAATTGCGTACAAAATATCCTGGAATGCTTCTAGGAATTATCTAAGGAAAATAGAAATATCTTTACAATAAAATAGAGATGGTTGCTTAACAAATCAGCAAGTTGTCCTATCTATCCAAAAGAAATAGTAACTGATTATGGATGAGGTGCAACTGGCTGCCTTGGTATCTTTCTTGCTGGCTTTAGATATTTCAAGTTGGTTTTGAAATCTGATCTTCTCATCTTATACTCTTTTTCTGATTCTCTTTAATCTCTGATACTCTTTTTAAATTTGGATACTCTTTAACCACTGTAAAACATGTTTACTGCTGTAAAAAATATGTTTTGACTGTAATTTCAGCAAACTGTTTTTCTCTTTTATCTTTCTGCCTTCTTATCTTTCACAGTAAATCTGCTAATGAATCCCAATCTTCATTACTTGGAATTTGTATTTTTTTCAGATTCCTGAAGTTTTCATCTGCTTTTATATACCTGGAAAAAGTTGGTTTAATGACAAGCAAGTGTCTTATCTCATGTTGCAAGTAAAACAAATCCTGAAAACTTCTGAGTAAGACTTTTCCTCTTGGAATACCTTTTCCACCTGAATTTTCAACTTGCTCCTTTGCATATTCTCTGATCTTTTTATTGTAATCCTCCTGAGGCATTAATTTGCCATTGATGACCAAAATATTAGGCAAACTTCTTTGCCTAAAATTCTCAAATTTGACCATAAACCTGGTTATGGAGATGTTCATATTCTCACATTTTTCCTCAAGCTGCTTCATCAAGTTATTTTTGGTGATGACTTTCCTTATCTCAAGGATAGTTTCAGTCCTGTCAGTAATCTCAAGTTCTTCTAGCTCTTGCTTGTTTTTGTTGTTAAGAAACTTGATCAATTCTATAGCTTGTTCTGGTTTGTTTTCAAGTTCCTCCTTAGTCTTCTGAATCTCTTCTAATGTCGCTTTGAGTAAATATCTCTGTTCAAAAATCACTTGAATTGAAGGCCACACATCATTTATGGCTTCTATGATCCTGTTCCATAAATGATTTTTCACATATGAAATCTGTTCCTTTAAGGTTAATTCCTTCTGTAACTTCTTCAATTCTTCATTTAGTCTGATAACCTTTTGCTCATGTGTTTTGGCATTTATTTGAGCGAACTTGTTTGTATTTTCAATTTTTTCAACCATCTTTTTCAATCTATTGATTTCACTTGTCTGGAGTGGCATTTATTCCATAGCTTTCACTAGTTTGATGGTCTCATCTGTAGGGTGAGTTGTTGTAGTGGATGACTCTGTAATTGATGTTGTGGATGATGTCACTCGCACTGCAATAGACAGTGGCACTTTGGGTGCCAACTCTTCTGCTATAGTTTATGGTACAGCTGTAGTGATCACAGGAATAACTGTAGGAATTTCTGGTACTTTTGGTGTTTCTTTTTCCTGGACAAGTTTATCCATTTGAATCTCCATTTCTTTGATCTGGGCTGTCAACTGAAAAATCAAATTCATCATGTCATCCTTCTCATTCTGTCCTTCTATTATTTCCTTGGCTTGAGGATGTTCACTTGATGGCATTTTAAGTTGTTACCTCAATGCTGCAATGTCCTCATTTTTCTTCTTCACTAACTGCTCTGTTGCTTTGACATTTGTTGGGTCATATCCAACCTGCAAGAAAAATTCTTCCAAGGATTTAATCCTGAGATCTTTAGCATATAAGGATTCTTTGTCCATTTTCATTTGATCTTTCATGTTTGTGATAGTGTTCTCAAGTTTCTGAACACTCATAGATTTGGTTGTAACAGTAGAGTACAACATCTCTGAACTCTGTTTATGAAATTCTATCTGATCAAGAGAATGAATTTTTTCTGTTTAGACTTCAAAGTCAATCTTCTTGTAATCTGCCACTGTCTTTCAAATTTTTACTGTAGGCTGCAATACTGACATGATTAGCTTTTTGTTTGAATAATCAAAGGCAGACAAAATTCTATTTTGGACACTTGGTTTTTGTTTCAGATATTGAGAGTAGATATCATTTTTTATCTCTTCATTCTTTAATTTGATCTATTTGTATTTTTCCTTAATATCTAAATCTTTCTCCTCAACTATTTGTGAGGATGAAGCTTCCATGCTCTATTGTTTCTCTATCAACTGTGTATTTCCACTATTAACTTGTTCTTCATTTCTATTCTCTGTATTCTGCTCATTTCTGATAATAGTAGCAGCATCTGTGTTGGTGTCTGGGAGATCCGTTTCTTCAACATCAATAGTTACCTTTTCTTTACCTACTAAATCTGTTTTAGGCCTTTTATTATATATTATCTTGAACCTATTTTCATTATTGGTTTAAGCAGCATAAGTTTCTTCTTCTCTGACCCTCTTGGTGGATTTTTCTGGCTGATCTACAGTTTGTAAAGTGTGACTAGTATCACTTTTCTTCACTACATCTACTAAAGTATTTTCTGTCCACTCAATCTGGTTGGCATATTTCTCTATTTCTAGTTTTGTCTCATGAATGAAGGGTGTCAATTTACATTTAACCCTCATTTTACTTAGTATCCCTTGTGGATCATAATTCCAAGAAAATTTCTCTTAAAACCTGTATTCTAATAACTGCTTAGTTGCTTCTACCTCTACATATCTATGATTGCAAATAAATGGTCCCACCTGATTCTTCAATTTAAACTATGTTTTCTTCTTTGCTGCTAAGAAATTGATAGAATTAGATTTTAATATTTGTCTGATAACTCCAAAGCAAAAATCCTCATTGAAACATACTTGGGTAACTTGTAGGGTAACAAATTTGATCCAAACACTCTAATCTCAGTGTGTTTTTCATACAAGTACGAATCACCAGTCTTGGTTTTCTCTGAAAACTATAAAATCTTCTTCATATCATCATTTATCCTTGACTGTTGAGTATTTGTTAACATTTTTACCAATGGATGGATAAATAAGTCTAAAAATTTTGCATAGGTAAAATTTGCATACTCTTTCCTCATCAAAGAGGTCCAGAAAATAACTAAAAGAGGATTTCCTTCTATGTCAAGCTTTTGAAGGGTTACTGGAAACTGATCTGCTTGAAAATACAAAAAAATGTGGAAGAGGAAAGAGGTGTATCTGAACACTCCTTCAATTGGAAATTTAACCAATTGGTCATGAATATTATCAGCAATATATCCAACATAATCATAGATAACAGATGGAGGTTGTCCTAGTGTGAAAGTGGATAGGAAACCTAAGATGGATTCATCTGTATGTTCATCAGTAAAGTATCCTAGAATGAAAGATGACATGGAAATTACATGCCTAGAACCCTCTGGAAATTTTGAAGTGGAATATGGGGGATTAATTTGAGGAATTTCTACATGTAAAGGCATAAATGTTTGGAAGATCAGGAATCTTTTGGGAAAATCAAGGCCAATATACAGCTTAGTAAGTGCTTCAATGGACAGAGGAACTGTTTGAGGATCAGGCTTAAGCTGTAACATTTGATTAATGGATTCAACAGTAATGGTGAAAAGAACTTATTTATTGGCATTGACTATTTCTCTTTTCTCAGGCATATAATGATGATGGCATAACCTAATTACCTCTGGGCATGAGTGGGTAACTGGAACCACATATTTGGGCAAGTGTGATTCCCAAATTTGAACTTCTTCGACATTATCCAAAGATTTTTCATAGCTCCAGTTATGAAGTTCCAGCAAATTGAATTCTACAATAGGATCTGCTATCTTATAGTCAATATCTACTAATGGAGTGTGCTCAATATCTACAACAGGGGGTTATAGAGGATTAATGACTATGGAAGTCTTAGAAGATGCAGCTGGAGTAGGTTTAGGAATTTTTTGAAGCTTTTTTGGAATAAAACAAACTCTACTTTTTATACTTTTTAGCTACTTCTACAAGATTAAACAGTTTACAGAAGTATTTTTTACTCTGACAGGGATTTCTTGGATGAAAATAGGGAATATATGGTCTTTCTTTGGGCTTTTCCTTTCAATTTTGGACTCTCAATAGGATTTACAGACTTTTACTGGTTATAAAAAAGAAACAAGGGTTTCCCGAGTTTTATCAATGAGTAATTGGGCTAAAGTCCTTTGAGATTAGGCACAGAGGCTTAATATACCTTCAAAGGTTTTCTGGGCTCAATTTTGGGGTTTAAAACAATGCGCAGCACACACAATTTTTTTTTAGAAATTTTGACAGGGTTTGGCTTGTTTTTTGGATGTTTTTAACAGGTTTCTTTGGATAGTTTTGAACTCTCGAAATAATTTTTCTTTTAAAAGGTCCTTTCAAATAGAAACAGGTTTAATTTCTAGAAGAAAACCTGTGATATGTAGGTACTGGGCTTTGAAGATGGTTTTTGAAGGTTTTGAATAGTTCTATGGTATCGTTTCGATCTCTAGAGCAATGCAAAGGCTTCTCAGCAATCTTTAATAGGTTCAAGCTGAAATTTGCAGGATTTTGGCATGAAAATGGTGGAAATTGCTTGTTTTACTGTCGGAATAGCTTATGCAGGGGTTACGTGCAAAAAGAAAGTAAATTAGTGCATTTCCAAAGTTTATTAAGCAAATTAGGGCTAACAAGCGACTACAATAAATGGCAGTCATATCAAAATGGTGGTTTTCGAGCTTAAAGGGTCAAAACAGCGAGTGGTTATCGCGTTCAGTTTAGGTGGTAAGTTGTTTTGTTTGCAACGGACGCGATCCAGTGAGAATTGACCACCCATTTCGCGTAGAAATGAAATGGTGGTGATCACGCAAGTTTATTTGCGATTAGAAGTTTCCGTCATCGGATTGTGGGGTTCGATTGCGAATGGCCCAGATCTCTTGTGGAAATTGCATCGGGATTTAGTAGTGGGGCTGGGTTGTATACGCGACGGGGACAGGTTTTAGACTTTATTAATATGCGTTTAAATAAAGTTTATACCTTAGGTTTATATGATATGCGGGAGGTAAGGTTTATATGTTAAAATTAAAACATTTAAGAAATGTTTCAACTAACACCTCGGCGCATGTTTAATATATGGTATAATAGAACATTAACACCTATCTTAATACCATAGGGGCAGAGATTATTTTTAATGATATGTTTAAACCAATGGGATTTGGGCGGGTATTAATTCATTTATTCACATGGGGTATTTAAACATTGGTTTAAACGTTAAAATAGAGGGTTTGTGGGGTATTTATTTATAAAGGATTTAATATATACGGGAAGGAGTAGTTTAAGGAGTTTAATAAATAAATTAGAAGTTAATATAAAAAGGGATAATATATAAAATGCAGTTTTAACACTAAGTAAAGTGTAAATTAAAGCATAGTTTTGTCTTTGTTGTGTTTTTTACACTTTAACTTAGGATAAAGGCATTTTATGGGTTTTTGAATGATTTTTTAAAGGAAATGAAATTATTTATTTAGGGTTTTACTTTTACTAAGTAAAAATGGGTTTTTACTTAGGAAAAAGGGATTATGGTTATGAATGAAGGGTAAATGTCGATGAATATGGGTTTTGTGTAGGAATTCAATATTTTTAACCAATCAGTCATCGAGCCTTGGGTCCAGTCCCAACAGAAGTCAGAGAAATTCTCTGAGCCTCTTTAACTAATAGTTTAGAATACTGAATATTTGTAGGGAAGGGGAAATTAATGGCTTTTTCCCAATGATGCTTTATTGCATGCTTGCACAACTACTTTCTACCTACCCATCTTTATTTCTAACATTTTTTACTTCATTTTCATGGGTGAATTTAGGCTTGCAACCCTAAATAAATTTTCTTTTCAAAGCATAAAAACTATCTAAGTCTAACCTTATTTCATCCAAGGGCTCAGATTAAACTGTTGAGCTCCTCATTTATTCTCTATTTAATCTACCGATTTGTCAAGTTTATATTGTTTGACATATCTTTATTATCTATCTAAAACATGAAATTCAAAGCATGAAAAGTTAAGATTAAGTTGTTTAACTGATCATGGATTATTGCATTTAATGACAATCTGCACATAATCATTATTCTTGCAATAAAGTAAATAGTAGTGGAATTTTGACTTGCTCACTTTCAGGCCTTATTTTCATCTCTTTTTTTCTTTTGGGGTCTATCTTTTTCTAAGTCCTTTGATCTTTCTTTTAGGACTTTTACCCTCTTTTCATTTTTTTTAATTAATTTTCATTTTTCAAAATATGGGAAAACAACTTGCAGAAAGCAAGGTATGTACATATTTACAAGACTATCAAAGTAAATTCAAAAATTATGAACCCTATCATTATATGACCCTAACAGTATCAATAACTATCTCTCTCTCCCCTTTAGGCCTTTCCATGAGGTGTATTTATACTTCCTCAAAACACTTTTTTCAGTTGCGAAACAGTTTGGCCACGAGCTCCTATAGGTAGGCTTCCGGTGTAACCCGTAAACCTCACCTAGAAAATAGGGAATTTTATTTTTTTTTCATATTTTAAATTATATACGCAAGTTGGGTATAACTAGACCCATGTGTGCAAACACTTTTGAGAGGGCAGAGCCGTGTATGGAATTCAAAATAAGTTTTTTTAGGTAAAGGACCAAGTTTGAAGGGAAAGGGCTTCCCAAGGCCATAAGATAGAGCATCAAGTTTATAGAGGTGAGAAATGATGTTATAATAGTCATTTTTACACATATATTTTTTAATTCTCCCAAAATTTTAGCTTTTTTTGGGGTGTGTGTTTTTTGAGATGCCAACCTTTTAGGATAGGGATGTTTTTTGTGAATTACCATAGGCATGGAATCCTCCTTATCTTTCTCATGATCTTCATTAGGAGAGGGTGAATGGAAATTTTGATGAACCTTCCTTGAAATAAGGTTGATTTCTTGGACTTCTAAATAATAGGTCTGATAAGCAATTTCTCCATTGTAAATAGGTTGGTTCTTCTTATTATTAGGATTCAGATTTGGTTGAGCATGCATCTATGGTTGTTTCAAAGGAACACTCTAAGGTATTTGTTTTTGTTGAGGAGGATACATCAAAGTAGCTTTTTGTGCCACTTTAGGTTTCCATCCTTGTGATGGATTATCCCATTGAGGAGGTTGGTTGAATATGGTTGGAAGAGAGGAACAATAGGTTGAGGAGAATATGGCTAAGGAGTGGGAATGGTCCAAGGTGAATGATTAGGAGGGTACGATAGGTTGATATTGAGCATTGAAATTATGACTGAAATGAGAATGGAAATTTATACCTTGTTGAACTTTTTTCAGGGTTTGTGGTCTCTTTTGATTGATGAAGCATAACTACTCCATGCTCCCTTTTGTTCCTTGGTAAACAACCTTCAAAATTGGCACATATGGACACTTGTTATTCGAATGATTTTCTTCACATATATAAAAACTTTTATAACATTCAGAGGACATTTCATCCTAGGGTTTCTCTTTGTACACTAGGGGCAAAACATATCTAATCCTTTTTCTACTTCTCCTTGTGTTCTCCTAATTTGAAAAGTTTCCATATGCATGCAAAATGTGTGTAATATTTTTTTTCATGTCTTCTAACATTCCTCCTATTTTACTTTTAGTAAGCACAAAAGAAGAATTACTTACCAAAATATTTCCCATTCTACCTTTTTTTTCTAGTGACTCTAGGAAGATTATTAAAATCTCGCTTAATCTTATCATAAATGAGTTGGTAGATACCTGTATTAGCCAAAAAGTTGATAGTTTCCATGATATCCTCTCGGACTCCTCTCAATAGCACAAGATTTAATGATTCTTGTTCCATAGTGCAATTTTTTTCCCTTCTGTAACTTAGCTAGAACCTTCATCTTAATCCTCTAAAGACTCATTTTCAATTTGAGTCATTTTGAAAATATCATCTTCGATGTCCCTTGCTCTACAATAATCTTGATACTTATCATTAAAATATTCTTGCATATGATCCAAAGTGGAGTTACTATTACCTTAAAGGCTCATGAACTACTGAAAAAATTCATCCTTCAAGGTGGAAGGAAAGAGCTTGAGATTATGCTCATTTGTGGTTTAGTCATAGGTTTTGTACACAATGGAAAAATAAAACATAAAGGTGTCACGATATTTTTTCATTAGGCCATAGAAGTATGGAAGTGAAAATGGGTTAATATTTTTCTTTAGACATAATATTAGTGGGGGTTTAATTATTTCCCCTCCTACAATATCCTCAAAGATCCTTTCTTGTTCACTCGAAAGGGCCTCAAAGGTTCTTGTGGATAGGGCAAGAGGCTCACAACCAACTGAAAACTGAAATTTGTTAGTAGAAGTGTCAGTTTTTAGTTTAAAAAAAGTGACTTGTCCCTAATTCTCTGAGACATAAAAGAACACAAATTCTAGAAAGAAGGAAAAAATATGTTTAAAGGAAATGCATACCTAGACAACTCCTTGGAAATGGCTCCAAAAGTGATGGCCCTCATCATTGCAGCAAAAATGCTACAACTCTAAGAGTATGAGATGTAATTATCAACCCGAGGTTTGTACAAACTTAATAGGGTTCATCAATGTATGTGAAAGAAGCACTATCTCTTTCCTCTTCTAATCCTTATGCAAGTGAAAGATGTTGGATTGTAGTCTAGATGAACATAAATCCAGTTAATTCGTTGGGCTAACTATGCTATAAGAAAGTGAAACTGAAATAATAACTTCCGGAAATGAAATGGCACACACCTATGCTAGTTGCAAGAAATGGAAAGCACACTTTTCTTGGAAATAAAGGACTTGGAAAGTAAACCTAAAACTCGTTTTGCAACGGATAAGAAATATCACTCAAAAAGCATACAGTAAAAGTATCTAAAGGAAACTTCATGATATTTCTATGTTTTTAAACTCCATCCTCAACATCACATCCATTTTCTAATACATTAAGGAGACCAAACCAAGATTTTATTGTTGAACCGAATGAAGAAAACAAATTTGTTGCATGCTTCTATAGGATTCCTTGTTTTGCTACAGGAAGAGACCAGAAAGCCAACAAAATGGTTGAGATGAAAACCTAAGGTGAGATAAATGGGTAGGAATAATGGGAAATTATGTTATTCATCTAGTAAATTCATGTTCCAACTAATTCTAAGCTTTATCATTACAAAACCAAGCTATATTTAGCCTATGTAATCATAATCTTGGTTGCATAATAAAATAGGCAATTGCAAAACTTGTAACAACAAATGTAATGAAATTTCAAAAGACTTAAATATGTAATGATAAGTGATATCAGTGATATAAGAGGCTAAAATATTTTATAAATTACCCAAGAAGAAGGTTAGTTCATAAAAATACCTACCTAATCTATCAAACTATAATTTCCATAAATGTTAATTCAAAAGCTAAAGAAGGAAGATACAAAGCATTGAAATAATAACAACAAAAATACAAGAGGTATATGAAGCTCCTGGGGTGGGCACTGCCCAAGGATGCTCAAATTATTTGAAGAAGAACCAAGCTAAGAACTGAAATGATGAATTTCTTCTATTAACAGAAAAGAAGTATTACATTATAAATTACAATGCTACAAAATTTTCTTAGAAAATATTCAAAAGCTTGATCTATTCCTTCTATACTATCTCTAGGGATAATTCAAATCTCTTATTTATACATTAGGTGTAGCAACAACCTCCTTGAGATTAGGGCTCACTTTCCTTCCAGAAATCATAAAAATAAGGGACCTTGTCCTAGATCCACCTCACAACAATAGGGGGTGGCATTAAATGCTATGAACCAATCGAGTTTGAGTATTCCTAATACAGGGAGAGAGTCCCTAAAGTCTCTCTAGTGTTGTATTCCTTGGAATCTACTCAATATCTTTATGAATCTTGCACAATAAACATATTAAGGCACACAAAGCATGAAAACTACATTGAATCCTCTAGAAACTCATTAAGCTAGGAAAATATACCATTAAGTGCAAAATGTGGGGTCAAGAAGCATTCTATGTGCTTAGGAGTGTGTTGATGGGCCTTATAATTTACTTATTTTGGATGCCAATTAAAATAAAATATTGGAGATAGAATTCTAAAAGAAATGGAATGTGATTTGTCACATGGTGCAAAACATGTCTTTTTTTTTGGTAGAAGATTGACTTTAGTAAAAAATTTGTTTTGGAATCTACCCATATTGTGCATTCCCATCCTCTATATGACATACCCATAGGGATTTCAACCAAGATAAAGAAGAGGTGCTTTACCTTCATATGGACTAGTGGGAAAGAAAAGAAGGCATTCCTTTTGTTAAGTGGCCACAAAATTTGGGAAAACAAAGGCCACAACAATATAGGGTCTAAAGCACATCTATCTCATTAGAAAATCTATGGAAGCAAAGGGCATATGGATACTAATATATTTTAAGGGAATTTGGAAATGGGCATCAAGGACAAGGTACATAGAGAACTTAACCTTGGACGAATGGATCAAAATCCTTATAAATAAATACTTTAAGGGGTTTATGATGTGGAAAACATTGGTAATCTATTTCCCATTAATTGGTATTTTCTTAGCTTGGGAGGTTTTTAATGGGAAAAGAAACAATCTTGGTTGGATTCCTATATAGTAAGTAATGAGGTATGGAGGTAATTTGAAGAGTTGATTTCTTCCTAAAAAATATAAAGGAATTTTATTCATGGTTGATACCTAATACTTAAATTAGAATATCTCATGAAAATATAGATGGAAATCTGAGTTGGATATAATATTGGAAGGGGATGTAGCAAGAGAGTGGAGGGTATTAAAACAAGCTTTAGAGGCACCATCCACCAAATCTAGAAATGATCCAAATATGTTAGTATAGTTAGCCAATACTTTAAGAGGACAATACAAATTCAAGCTAGGATATGTTGTGACTTTTCGAACATTAGAATGGGATTTTCATTAGTGCTGGAAAGAATTATAAAGTTCTTTTTCACCTTTAAAAGCTAGACTCTTCTTATAGCATTATAAAAAAATAAACTAACATGGGATAATTTGTAAAAAGAGTAATGACAGGGCCCTAAAATTTGCATGCCATGTAAAGATAATGGAGAAGATATAAAGCATGTATTCCTATCTTGTCATTTGTCAAAATATAGTTTGGGATGTGGTGAAGAGCATCACATGAACTAAATAAGATTTGAAAGGAGATTGTCTACAATAAGTTCTTGAAAAATGATCAGATGGCTAAGGTAAGATGCCATTATTATTTTTCAGTGGTAATGCTTTGGGAAATATGAAGCTTTATATGCATAAAACCATTTCTAAGGGAATTCAAATCTCTCCCTTTCAATTTATTTACATGATAAAATATGTAAATTCATGCATTCAGTAGTCTCCAAAAGATAGAAATCAATGGCATGTTGGAAATCTCATTATTGATTGGAGAAAATATAAATCATGTGTTCCTATCGTTTCATTTGTCCAAATATTTTGGATGAAATATATAACATCACAGGAGCTAAAGAGAACTTGAAAGGAGACTGACTCGAACAAGCTCTTGAAAAATTATCATATGGAAAATGTAAGATTCCATTATTCATTTCCAATGGTAATGCTTTGGGAAATATGAATTGCATCCAAATCTCTCCATTTTAATCTCTTTACATTATAAAATATGTATACTCAGATTTAATAATCTCCAAAAGATAGAAATCAATGGCACATTTGAGAGCTCACTATTGACATATCAAAACCTTGGGAGTTATTTGAGGGAGCCTCCAAAGGAAACTCAAGTGCATGTGGATAAATATGTCTACTTTTCCTATCAAATAGATGTTGGTACACCTTCAAGTGTGCCTTGGGAGAGAAAACAACTTGGTCAAATTTTAAAGCAATATCAATAAAAACTAAAAACAACACAAGGGAAATTCAAATTTGTGAGTACTTAAAATGTGTGATTAATTGGAGGAAAGAAGAAGAAAAAAGGTAGCAACCTATATATTTAGGGTACCATCCATTGGCCATGAACTTCAAAAAAAATGTTTCATAACCATTACTTTCAACCATAATTTCAAGAAAAACAAGTCAGAAGTAGATGATTTATCCAAAACGGTAGTAGACTAGAAAGTTGGATTGCTAGACATTACTAAGCATGGGAATGATAAAGTTCACCATTTCCCCATAGAAAAATCTATACCTAGTAGTTGCACAAATTAATTCCCACTTGGAAGTGTTTAGTATTTCTCTCAATGTTTTATTTATGGATGTCACCTTATTAAGGTTTGGTTTTTCCTAATTTTCAACCAAATCTTAAATGATTATTCATGGTTTATTCAGGTGACAATCCGTATAGGCGATAACAGATAATTAGTACTTCAAGAACTGGTTTATTAAATTTGAACTAATTTCAATCTAAGCCCCTTCAAATATAGGTAAAAATTGGCATTTCCAAAGTATGAAATTCACACGTCAAAAAACCAATATTCATGCTTTCAAAATTCATTTTTACGTGACTTTGGAAACACTTTTGAGCACAAAATTTTAGTCTAGGCTATTTTAATTGTCAAAATTTAATGAAATGTTTATTCTTCCTTTTTGTTTTCAACAGTAATAGATCTGGTATATAGACATGAACACTTAACGGTCTCTCTTATTTTTATGTGTCCATATAATTCATGAATGTATCATGTGATAATTTCTACTTCAAATAAAAAATAATATGATATTTTCCTCTTTTAAATGTCTCTTTGGAGGCATCCTTGAGGGTTAGCTTAAGTGTCTTGACTTGCAACATTGATGACAAAAGTTATTCATAGAGTTGAATCCATCTAGGTCTTTTAAGACTAGGTGTATATGTTGTACACCAAAAGAATTTAGCTCAAGTATTAGTCACAGAATGTGAGGAAGTGCATGACTTCCAAGGCATAACATCCTTGAAGTAATTTTGTAACTAAATGTGGATTTTATGCTTATGAAGTCAACTTTTTAAACTAAATTGTCCTAAGATTTTTAGGTATTTAAAAATCATTCATTTGTAATGGTTTCTTAATTTGATTATTTATAATGGTTTCAAATCTCTTTCTCTCTCTCTCCCTCTCTCTCAAACATAAATAAAGCCAAGCATTGATTCATTTCTTACAATTATTGTAGATTATATTGTCAACAATGTAGTTGATTATTACTTTTTATATATTCTTGTTAGGTAAAACTTGACTCAATTAAAGAGTCAAAGTTACTTGGTTAAACAATGGTGATTTCCCATGGATTGTGTGTGCTAGGGTGGTGAGTGATGAAGGATCACTTGGAAACTTGTTTGGGTTTTCATCAAGGGACTAATAGAATTTAATTAGTTTTTTTCCTGGATTGGGATCTTTCCAAGATAAACATTGTTTCTATGATTTCTAATTTGTTGTTGGCCATTTTTAATATTCTCTCAATACAATTGCATTCTCTCTAGTAATTTTAACATGGTATTAGAGCTCGGTTAACTAGACTTTATAACAAGAATGGTTTGATAGTAGTTGTGATATTTGGGTTGTGGATCTATCAAGAGCACTAGGAAATATGGCTTGAATGCTTGGATCTAATGGATATTTCATTTGTGAGATTGGATATGTTTTCTAGTTGCAAATCTAATAAAAAGTGAGCATTTGTATGTTCATTGGGGACCTAGGGCATTCTAAGTGCTAATAATATTTGACCTGGATGAACTAACTCTGTGGATAATATGATGGTGAATAAAATTAAAGTGATGTGTCATGCTTATGAGCCATGGTGCATTGCTAAGAAGTAGGTGGTTATGGAGGTCGTTGGGCATAGATTCACAAGGATAACAAACATAGAAGTTGGATCTGGAGAGGAGAGCATCAAGCAAGAGAACAATGGCTTAAGTGTCAGGAAAAGAACTATAATGGAGTCAAAAAATATTTTAATTGTATATAAATTGGAATATGGTTGTAAGGCCTAGAAAGGCATGTGTAACCTTTGGAAAATACCAATAAAATTTGAAGTTAGACCTACGTGATAGGGAGGCATGTTGAATTACTAGATACCCTGGATATAAACTTTGAGGGGTGTAGGGCCTAGAGGTGAGTAAAGCTAGATCACTTGGTCAATTTAACTGTATTTGGTCAATGGAAACCGAAATTCAAGGTTTAAGGGGGGAATTGTTAAGTAAAAATTAACTCGGTGAAAGAGTCAAAGTTACTCGATCAAACAACAGTGATTTTCGAACATGGCTTTGGTTGCATGTGGATTGCATCTAATGAATCCTTTAAAAGGCTTGAGAATACATAATTGTAATGTGCTAGGTGTTGATAAATGTAACTAGTTTTGGTCTTCATAACAGGGAAAATTTTAAGGATGGAAAATTATCTTGAAGTTTAAAAAATTGGTGAATCTCACTAGTCCCTAATATCGAAATTATAAAAATTTTACTGGTCTATTTGTAAAATTATTAAAAATTATAATGATATTATATATTCTCTCTGTATAATGTTGGCGAATTTTATTGTAAAATAATTTTATATTGTAAAATATGGGCAAATTATTTCTATAAAAAATGGAAATTGGCAAATCTTTTTTTTGGAAAAATCATGGAAAATTAGCCCACCCGCGAATATTAGCCCCTAAAATTTTACATGCTTCATAATTGTTGTACTCATTTCAATATGCATCCTATGTGACAAACAAGAAAAGAGCAAAGAAAAGTATTAGTATTAAAGCATGGGTTTCATGCTCAATATTGATGGTCTTCTATGTAAAATCATGTTCTTCGTGCTTCTAGGCTTTGTTAGGTCCTATGATTTATTGTCATGAGTCAATGGAGTCAACATCATGTTTATAAGACCCTTCTGTATAATTTGCAATTTTAAAAAGAATAATCTTTTAGTATAGAAATTCCTGGAATCTCCAAGAGTGGATAAAATCCACATAGATTCCACTGATCTTGTAATATGATAAAACAAAATACTTGAATCTATTCTACAAATTACGAAAACCAATTACAATCGCACAATCACATTAACAAGAAAGAAAATAATTTCAATCGCACAACACAAAGATGTATCTAGGGAAATCCTCGGTTAAAAAACCCATTATATGTATATTGCATTAAGTCAAGAGTATGAAAAAATACAATGCTTCTCTTAGGCTTGAGAGCTCATTGCACTATCTATGACTGTCTCACACTGATATGAGAAGGTTTGGTCCAATACTTAACCAATTCCTTGACCCTGTCTGGCCAGCCTTTCTCCTGCATTCCTGAGGGAATTGAGCCCCTATTAATTAGTAATTTCCCACTTATTGATTTTTCAATGGATCCAAGGCATATTGATGACCTCATGCATGACCTGTACAATTTTCTAATTATACAATTCATAGTCTACTTCCCTTTATCTCCAATCTCAACTGGGTCACCCTTATAACTCACATGTAACATCTAATTATAGAGAATTATCAGTTATCTGATTGATCACTGCATGTGAATTAAATCAAATTTAATTCACTGGACCTCTCAGTATCTCATCCATCAGTTAGAACTATTTAAACTGATTTTAACTCAAATAATTAAGTTAAACAAATACAACTCAAAATAAACTGCAACTAGAACCCCTAAAACTAAGAGTCAACTCTCATGCCTCCAGTTTTACCCCCAAATTTAATTGGTTGAGATAACTAATTCTTCCCAACTCAGTTAACTCATACAAGTTGTCATGTAATGTGGAATTACAATTTCCTTCTAATTTAATTAAGGGAAAATTAAATTAGAAGCCCTTCTTGTTTCCAATTTCAACACTCCCTCTCAATAAGAAAGGGGTTGTCCGCTACCTTGATCATGCCTCTATGGAACTCGAATTTTCCTCTTGATATTTTCTTCATCAAGAGGTATGCATCATGCTCCTTCATGGGAATGCACTCTAATGACCTAATATTCCTCTGCACACAATCTCTAAGATGGTGATACCGGATATCAATATAGTTCAACATGTCAAGAAAAAACTGGATTAATCGAGAGTCTTATGCAACTCTATTTATCACAATAAATCACCACTAGATCCATATGTCTACCAAACAAACCAACAGGTATCTTCCTCATCCATATGGCCTCACATTCTTCTTGATTAGCCGCCATGTACTATGCCTCTATGGAACTAAGTGAAACTAATATTTGTTTCTTGTTTTACCAGGAAAATGCTACTAATACAATGTTGAAGATACCCCCTGATGTGTTATTTTGTCAGATGGACTCCCCACCCAATTTGCATCTATGAAGCCTTGAAGCTTCACTCCCTTTGTTCGTTTGTACCATAGACCAAACTTTGTAGTGCCTCTGAGGTATCTCAACACATGCTTTCTTGTCTTCCTCATAGATTGTTAGGCTTAACCATATCTTGACTAAGTCAATTAACTGCATAACATGTGTTTGGTCATGTGTTCACCAAATACATGAGTGAACCCACAAGCTGCTTGTAGATGGTAGAAGATACTACTTCACCTAAAGTAGAATCCTCCTTCCTCCAGTTTCCTGCTATAGGAGTATCCATGTTTTTATTTCCCTCCATGTGGAACTTCCTCATAATCTCTTGGCATACTTTCCCTAAGATACAAATAGATCCCCATCTCTTTTCCAAATTTCCAATCCCAGAAAATAGTGCAAGAGCCCCATGTCCTTCATATCAAATTGGCTTGCAAGGTCCTCTTTGCAAGAATTGATGAGTTTCTCATCACATGTTAGTATCAAATCATCAACATAAAGTATAATGATGAAAAATTTACCTTCTACCACAAGATGGTAAAGGTTTTCATCTGCTTCACTCTTGGTGAAGCCCAACCCAATGAAGTAGTTGTCGATCCTAGTGTGCGAAGCATGAGGTGTTTGCGCCAGCCCATATATTTCTCTCTTGAGTCTTCACACACGCGACTCTTTGTTAAATATCTCCAAACCTTTCGCTTGCTCAATTTACACCTCTTACTCAATCACCCCATTGAGGAAGGTTCTATTTACATCCATCTTAGGTATCTTCCATCCCATCTCTGCTGAAAGTGTAATTATGGATCTGATTTATGAGTACCTTGCGACTGGTGTAAAGGCATCATCGTAATCATTCCCCTCCACCTGAGAGAACCCTTTGGCCACAAATATGGCCTTGTGTTTCTCCACACTCCCATTTGCTGCCTAATTCACCTTGTAGATCCACTTGGATCCTACAAATGACTCCCCCTCCGGTCTTGGGACAACTTCCCATGCAATGTTTTTGATAATGGATTCATACTCCTCGACCATGGAATCAACCCAAATTAGTTGTTTCATTTATTCCTTGAAATATAATGGCTCTATCTCTACACTCTCGCTCATAAGAGCGATGTATCTAGTGTATTTCTCTGGGGACCTTCTCTACCTGCGTTGTGATGTGGGTTCCCCCACATTCTCTCTAGAATCAAAAACCAACATGTCAGCCTCTCTGGTGCACTTCTTTCCATCTCTAGATGGCTCTGCATCAGTGGGTGCTTCCAATATTTTTTCCTTTGCTTTTGGTTGCTACACATCTTGATGTTCTTCTTTTGGAGTCAAGAGCTCCTCAACTTCATTCAAATGAATCTCCCTCTCAGGGGAAATTTGCATGGCCTTATCTTCATCGAATTTCACATATATTTTTACCACTATAATCCTTTGTGATGGAAAGTACACCCGATAGTTGTGAGGTGTATCAGTGTACCCCCACAAATACTCCCAACTCATTTGTTGGCTCTAGCTTCTTCCTAACATCTTTTGTCACATGGAAATAAATTGATGAACCAAAAATTTTAAAAGGTGACACATCTAGTCTCTTACCTGAAAAAGCTTCCTCTGGTTTACTCATCCCAAGTATTTGATGAGGACTTATGTTCTACACAAATATTGTTTTGTTGCATGCTTCATCCCATAGATGCAACATTAAGCCCTGATCATGCAACATCGCTCGTGTTTCTCCCACAATATTTTTTTTCTTCCTTTCTGCAACCCCATTTTGTTGTGGGTTATGAGGTTCTATCAATTCCTGTTGAATTACTTTTGAATCATATAATTTCTTGAATTCGTTCAAGAAATATTATCCACCATTGTCGCTTTTAAGATCCTTCACCTTCTTCCCTGTATATTTCTTGACAAGTGCTTTGAACTCACTAAACTTTGAGAACATTTTATATTTATTCTACATGAATAAAATCCAACACTTGTGTGAAAAAACATCTACAAAAATCACATAATACCTGTATTTTATTGTGGAGGTTGTCGAGAACGTTCCACACACATCTGAGTGAACTCTCTCAAGGATCACCTTTGCTCGACTTTCCTTATCATTAAATGTGGCTTTGGTATACTTCCCTAATGTACATCCTTTTCATGTATCTCTATACTCAAGTGCACCCCTGGGAAGTCCTATAGAAATCTGTCGCATGATCTTCAAAGCGCCATGGTGTAAATGGCCCAATATTTTGTGTTATAAATCATTGATGTCTCGGCTCTCCACCTTCTCTTATTTCGTGCTCAAGGCAGCACAACATTCTACATCCAATTTGTATAGGTTCTTTACTCGAACCCCAATCTTCTTCACTTGTCCTGTGGATTTTTGACGAAGGAACACCTTTTATTTGCTAAATATCACATCATAGCCATGGTCTTCCAACATAGAAACATAGACCAAATTATTCTTTAAACCGGGAACATACATGACATCTTTTAATGTGATAGGCGTACTTGACTCACAGCTTTGAAAGGTAATTTTACCTATTTCAGTGGCGTTATACCTCCCGTCATCTCCCATCTTGACTTCTGCGACTCAATGAATAATCGTTCAAGACTGCCAACTACGGAATCAACTGTTTCAATCTGGAGATCCTTCTCCTCCAATTTACTGAAGAAATATTTGTTGTCGAACATATGAAATTAAGCTCCATTATCCAAGTACCACACAGAACCCATCACTGATGACACTGTGCATGTGATGAGGGTGAAATCCAACTCGAACTGTGAATCAAGTGCTTCACCTACTGCTCCTCCTGAGGACTTCTTTCCGGTATTCTTGTGCAGAAACTTTGTAGCATAGCATCCAATCTCATGACAGTGAAAACATTTTACCTTTGACAAGTCTCTCTTCTTGCCTATCTAACCAAAATATTAATTGGAATGGGACACCTGTACTTTCCATTTCTTCCCCTTTCCATCCAAGGCACAATTCTCTTGATCATCAGTCTTTGATGAGGATCCATCTCTGGTGTTCTGCCGAATCTCTTCTTGTACCAAGTCGGACCACAATCTCTCCCACTCTGGTAGCTTCTCCCTCCCATTCACCGAATCCTCGTAGTTTTTCCAGCTCTTTGGAAGGCCTATAAGTGCTAGGCTCACCAAATAATCCTGGAAAATTTTCATACCAACACTTCCAAGCTCATCTCAACATTGAGTGAACTTCGTCAAGTATTTTGGTATCGTGTCGCCCTTCTCAATCTTGATATTTCTAAGCTTGTCCTTCAGTGCCAACTTCCTATGGTCATTGTTATTATGAAATGGATCTTTTAAGGCCTTCCACATAGCATATGGATTTTCCTTTCCATGGAGGTTTGAGACAGTATGATCTAGAACTCCTTCTAACATAATCCTTCTCGCCTTTACTACATTCTTCTTTCATGCATCAAGATTTTGAGTATTTGTTTTTGCGGGCTTGGGAATATCATTGTCTATGAATTCCTTCAGTTTGTTTTCCTCCAGCATGACTGCCTCCATCCTTTCCTTCCAATATATGTATTTTGAATTACCCTCAAGGGCATACCCGAGTCTCAATCCAGAGAAAGACATCATGATCTGTTGTTGGTCCTGAAGAATAAATATGAAAATTTGATTCACATGTTCAAAACAAACTCTGGTTCTTCTCTTCTATAATGATTCCTCCTCTGATACCCTGTAGAAAATCCACAGAGATTCAACTAATCTTGTAATATGCTAAAACAAAATACTTGAATCTATTCTACAAATTGCGGAAACCAATTATGATCGCACAATCACATGAACAAGAAAGAGAAATAATTTCAATCACACAACACAAATATTTTTTTGGGGAAGGCCTCAGCTAAAAATCTCATTATCTATATATTTCATTAATTCAATAATATGAAACAATATAATGCTTATCTCAGGCTTGAGAGCTCTTTGCACTACCTTTGACTGTCTCACACTGATCTTAGCAAGTTTGGTCCAATAATTAACTAATTCCTTACCCATGTATGGCCAGCCCTGATCATGAATTTTTGAGGGAATTAAGCCCCTGTTAATTAGTAAATTCCCATTAATTGATTGTGCAATGCATCCAAGGCATCTTGATGACCTCATGCATGACTTGTACAATTTTCTAATTATACAACTGATAGTCTACTTCCCTTTAACTCCAATCTCAACTAGGTTAGCCTTAGAACTGATACGCAATAACTATTTATAGTGAATTATCAGTTATCTGATTGATCGCTGCATGTGAATTAAATCAGATTTAATTGATTGGACCTCTCGCTAGCTCATCCATCAGTTAGAACTATTTAAATTTATTTTAACTGAAATAATTAAGTTAAACAATCACAACTCAAGGTAAATTTCAATTGGACCCCCTAAAACTTAGAGTCAACTCTACATTCCTCCAGTTTTACCCCCAGCTCGAATTGACTGAGCTAACTAAGTCTTCCCAACTCAGTTAACTCGTACAAGTTGTCATGTGATGTGGAATTACAATTTTCGTCTAATTTAATTAAGGGGAAATTAAATTAGAAGCCCTTCTTGATTCCAATTTCAAAAAGGAGTACAAGTCAGCATCGGGATCATCAAGTCGACCTAAAGGAGGGAATTTGACCCCTTGAGAAGGCTATATAAAGAACAGTTCGACTTCATTTGACATACACTCACTCACAAGTTTGATCTACAAGAAAGAGTTTGATCTATAGCTGGGAAAAGCAGAATAAGGAGAGCGAAGGTCTAGAAGAAGCTGGAAGGATGAAATTTATTTTTTTTTGGGAAATTATAAGGTTTCTTGGTTTCAAAAACAGGCCAAAGTTGCAGATGAGAGTTTCAGTAGGAAGAAGTGCATAATTTGGTAGCTAGAAGAGGGAAAACCGTTATCTTGACCTCGTTGACCTTGGGGGATTTTTATTGCTCTAAGTAGGTCTCAGGAAGATACTATATTAGGGTTTCCAAGTATATGCAAGGATGAAGTTTTTGGATCGAAGTTGCAAGTCCAGTAGTAGCGTTGTAGTTGGCAGGTCGAAGTTGCAAGGTGTAGCATATTGGTACGGAATAAAGGAAGGACTTGAGTAAGGGCCGACTTGGTATTGGGAGAAGGACTTGGTCTAGGGATTGGGTCTTTGTATCCCATATGAAGCATATTATTAGAAGATAAGATTTTCTTGGTTTTTCCCTGGCTGAGAGCCTATATTTGTGTCCTCTTTTTGTTATTTTTATTTTTCTTGATATCGTTTGATGAAATATCGAACTAAAGAAGAAAGAAGATAACTAAAAATATTCACAAGTTTTCAAGCACTATCAAGGTTAAGGAAAATAAGATATAATAGTTGTAGATTTAAATTTTATAACATGGTATCAAATAAAAGGTGAACAAGGAAGGCATTTGGAAGGAAACTAAAGGGAATTGTTGATAAAAAGATACCAAGCTCTCGAAGCTTGAAAGAAGAAGACTACAAGAAAAAAATTCTCTTGAAGGAAGATATTTAAAGGCTCATTGGTAGAAGACCCTTCTAATCTAGGGTTTATACATTGAATAAAATCAATACTACATCAATCTCACAAGGATGGTGTTGATCTCGCAAAAAGGAATTCTATTTGTAAGGAATCAATCTTGGAAGTTTTTGGTGGAGGAATCCTAGGGAACATATTTCAGGGACATCATCATGAACTCTCCAAAGGTGTCTCTGGAAAGAATCAAGAAAGTTGGAGACATCTTCGAGTAGAATATCGGTCATCAAGTAAGTAAAATATTAGTACATCGTGTGTGAATCTTAAATCCATATGGGTTATTTTTGCAAAAAGAGAAACAAGTTTCATTGGGGAACCAAACTATCTAGCATGGAAGAAAATAATTGACTTGATACTAAAAAAACAAGAAGTAATGGAATATGTTATTGGGGATATTATTGAACCTGAGAAATATAAGACACAAGAACTAGAAAAGTACAAGAAAGTGGAAGTAAGATCTCAAAGGATCATATTTGAATCAATTAAGGATTCTCTTGTTCCATTTGTTTCAAATTTGAAGACTTCCATTTCCATGTATGACAAGCTAGTGAATTTGTATTTAGTAAGTACAACGGGACAAAAGATGTTGTTGAGGAATAAGTTGTGCAGAATGAATAAATCGAAGGATGAGGATGTGTCATCCTTTCTCATGAGAGTCTTTCAACTAAGAGACCATATTCAAGGACTTGTGGAACCAATCATTGGTTCTGAAGTAACCATCTATGTACTAAATGCATTTCCACCAAATGGAGCATCTTTGCAACAAACATCTACTCCAAAAATGATTAAACTCCATGAGATGAGTTGTGGGTGCAGTGCATATTGGAAGAATCAAGGTCAAGGATGATATTGTATCGGATGAGAAATCTCAAGATTTTATACCCTGATTCAAGAAGTTGAAGAAGGGGAAGTTTGGTAAGTCCAAGAAGAAATATATTTCTAAAGTGAAATGTTTTGGATGCAATGAGTTTGGACACTTTAAGATGGACTATCTAAACAAGTAGAAAAACAAGAGAAATGAAAGGAGTGAAGCTGATGTATCCGAGGTAGTGGGAGAACCTAAGAAGAAGGAAAATAAGTAATAAGTGAAGTATCTTTACAACTAAATAAGGGTCACTTACTATCAAGTTTTCTATGAAGACTAATCTTTCTTTTATGATAGTATGTTTTGCATGGGATCATAGAAAGAAGCATATGACAGTAGCATGTCTAGAATTTACATGATTAAGTTTATTTATAGATATCATATAGATATATGGATAGATAGACAATTTTTTATATTGATCATTTAGATATTATCTAACATTATGTTAGAGGTTTTCATCCTTAGTAGTTGAATCATCATGATTTAGGAAATACCATCATTTTGGAAGGTATTTGGGAAAATCATCATGACAAGGTTAATATACATTCCATGTAATATGGAATCAATACTGGTAAAGGGATGTGTTGCAGCCGCTAAAAAAACACCTAAAATTTTGGATGTTTTCAAAATTTTAGGTCCCCCTCTACTCGCCCTGAGCCTTTATGGTTTTGATAAGGTCTTCAACTGGTTACTCTCCCCGTGACCCATCCTATCAAACCTTGTTGACATGCCCACTCACATTTTACATATTGTATCCATACATCATGTTTTTATCTCGAATATTGACCTTATGATTTCATTAGGGTTTTGAAGGTTTTTCGCCTCAATGATGTATTAAGAGTTTCCCGTGATTTTTAAAATTATCTTTCCATAATATGCATCGCAATCAATAGAGGCCCTATGTGTGGACGAGCGTGATTTCAATTTGGCTTTCCTCATGATTGACCATATTAGGGTTGGTAGAAACCCTATATTGTCAAAATGAATGTTCCACTTCATGTTTTAACTTAATTCATATGCTTATAAGGGCACATTCTCATTGGAATTGAATGGCATCATGGTAAGAATCATCGAATATCATTATCCCTTATGTTCATGCTTGGTTTCCCCATCTCAGCATGTGCATTATGGTTGCGATAATGTTATATTTCCCTTGCGTCCTTGTAACCCTAGATTGCATCTTAAGCTTTAACTTGTAAATTTTTAAACATCATTGTTGTTTAATTAACTTATGGATATTGTGTCATGAAGATAGCATGCTCGAGACTCTTATTAAAATGGAAGTTAAATCTTAAGATAAAGGACCCTTTTGGACTATGATTATTAATAATATCACCTTATAAAGTTTCATTGGGTCCACAAGCCAACATGCGCATTCTCTTAATAAATGTGCAACCAGATGTCAATCTAGCATAAAGGCCGCATCGCCTTGCTTTCCCACAAATTGTCACCACTTTAAATGGTATTTTATATGACATTATATATATAGATGGGGGTCCTCTACATTCCCTTTGACAAGGGAATTCAAAACTAATTGGAAATGTGGCATTAAAAGTAAACCAAAATAAACACTAAGGAAAATATGTTCTTGGGACATATGTTATTGGCTCGGGCTAAACTATTTTCAAATATCGACATATGCCAACACACAAGGGATGAATAACCATAGGCATATGAATTTCTAAAACTAACATTAATACATGCAACGTTTTTCGTAGAGCTTGCACGACAGTGTGTTGTCAGGATGCAATGGGGACCACTAACTAAATTTTTCATGGAGCAAATTTGAGCGCACACAAAGGCAGGGCTATGGAGATATATAAGTATACATAATTCGACTGCTTTGAGAATGCTATGACACATTATGTTCGGATCCCATACAAAGAACGTGTAAAAATAGACCAAGAAGCATTGTGTCAAACGATTATATGGAATCATTATGCCAAGTGTAAATAAAGTTCAAATTGATATCATTCAAGCCTTTGTTAGTGCCATACGATAGAAATGGATAAGACATGTGTGCGGACCATGTGAAGTAATTAGGGTTGCAACAGAAGAATGCGGTGAGCATATTAATAATGGAACATTGACAAGACCCTAAACACATCCAACGATTGTTGTATATCCCACAATGCACTGTAGTGAGCAAGGGGATGTGATATGGAGAATACAAACACCATGATTCAAGGGAGTTAACAAGATGGGTAGCAACAAAATTTATCAAGTCAGATGGTATTACATGAGTAGCTCAAAAACCCATGTGGAAATCACATTGAGACCACATGGTGAGAAATCAAAGCATCATATGTCATTTTAAATTACACATAAACAATTGTATTAAGCATTATCCATGCTATTTTGGAGCCTGGAGTAATAATTTCACTGTCTGATGTGCATTAGCATTGGGAAAAGGCAGGTTGAACACAAACCATGTGTTGGATATATGTACAGTGTTTAAAAGCAGTAAAAAAGAATCGTAGGAATAGTATAAGATCAACCCAATAAATAAATGCTTTAGGGATGTGTTAATATCATAATGGTAACACCACAAAGGAACAATGTGTTTTGCAGTTGAAGCATATTGAACCCCCAGGCCAGAAGTCGCAATAAGACTAGCTGAAAATAGGGATTAAGTGCGGGAGTCGAATCTGCAATTGAGCTAACTCTCTCCCTTCACTGGTCGCCAATCCCATGATCTAAGATTAGTTCTAACAGTTAAAGGATGACTTGTTGTGTAGGAAATATGATGCGAATAGGTCTCCTTATTGTGACCCAACAATTGCATAGTCGCATAATCTCAACTTGTGAAGGTGAGGACATGTGCGACTATGTCTTTATGCGACCCTGCGACTCATCCTTTGTGTGACCTGACCAGCAAATTGCAACTCCACTTCATCCAGCATGTGTTATAAGTTGAGATTGCACTTCATCCCTCCCCTTCCGCAATAAATTAGATAAATTTAAGGGAAAGCAGAAGAATGCAAAAAATATAATATTTTTAAGCCCAGTTTTTATTTTCTTATCGCTTACTGATTTCCATTTGAGGATTTTGAGGGTTTTCGAAAGTAAAAAAGGACGAATTTGGGCTTGGATTTTGGGTGTTGTTGCTGCAAATAGTGGGAGTGTTGAGGAGAAAAGTTTAATAAGGATGGATTTCGAGCTCTAGGTCGCACGATTGGTTGTTGCAAAGAGGTAGAATTCCTTGCACCATTCTTAGCCCCAATTGATCGATTGGGTTTTGATGATTTTGAGATTGATGAGGATGTTTGTCCGAATTTCTCATGCCCATACTGCTTTGATGACTATGAAATTGGTTCCCTTTGTTCCCACTTGGAGGATAAGTACCCCTTTGAAGGTTGGGAGGGATATGTTGAACCATATCACTACACAACATGGTCATTTATTAAAGGATTAAAGTGAACCAACCATTGTTGAAAATGTCTCTAGAATGCGTTGGGTGTCGCGGTTACATTGAACATCTAGAAACAAAATCCTATGTCCAGCAAGTCGCACAGTCGCATTGCAGAGTCTCGGCTAGGTATCCAGGAGTGTGACCCACCCAAAACTGCGACTATGCGAGCTCCCCTAAGGTCGCTAAGTCATAGAACTGTTATTGGAAAAATCCAGTGACCGGTGTGACTTATGTGGCTATGCGACTTCGTCTCTGCCACCTCTCTCTAGGTCGCAAGACCACATTTTAGAGCCTCAGAGAATGGGGGAATGAAGAGCTCCATAGTAGGAATTTGGAAAACACTTGATGTTGCTTCTATCCTTGCGATCTCCATGGCGTATATATTTTTCTCATTGTTCTCGATTCACCCTTTTTCCAATATTCAAATGGTACACTTTAATTGGAGTAGCATTGAAGATGACAACATATGTAGTTGTAGTCAATTTTCTTCCCACCAGATCGCAAAATCAATTCTAGTGTATTCGAGAAGGTAATGGCCTTGCTACCTACCAAATGATATATGTACATGTTCGAAGGGGATATAGATGCGACCAATGCATGAGAGGGTACAAGCCACTAGAAGCGACATTAGGGGAATTTTGAGGTATAAAATGGGCCTCCTAAGTAAATTATAAAATAATAGTGGAAATAATAAAATAAGATTAGATTACAACATCAAAGTTTAGAGGGAAAAAAAGAAAAAACTATTTTTTCAACTTAGCTCCCTATGGGTTTACTCACATCAAGCGGAAACACTTGTTGGATACAGAACATGATTCCACATCCAAGGAGTACCCATGTTGCATACTTTCGATGGACTCTGCTACACAAAAAATTAGAAATACATGAAAAATGTGATTGCAATCACATCGTATTTCTCATTTTTCATGTAGGAGGGTCCATTGAAAGTATGCAACATGGGTACTCCTTGGATGAGGAATTAAATTTTCATCCAACGAGTACTCCCGCTCGGAAATTGAGTAAAACTATAGGGAAATTGGTTGAAAATATGTGTTGAAAAAGTAGTTTATTATTTTATTACTTTTTAATATTTTTACTTTTTTACTCCAAAAATGGCGAATCATCCCCCATGGTTGACATCATCATCTTGAATCCTATTGGTTCTTATAAAGTTTATTTTGGTTGTATATTTTTTTTAGGAGGCCCATTTTTAGACCTCAAAATTCCCCTAATGCTTATGATTACAACTCGGATACATGGAAATCATAAAAGGATGCGACTAAAAAAAAAGGCTCAAATGAAAATCAGAAAGCATTGGATAATGTATCCACATGGAATTTAGAATACCATGTAATGCATATTTTCCAGCATATATGTGTATAAAAAACACCTAATAAATTGTATTACTTACCACTGTGCTCGAATTTTGCATTGAAATAGGATCCTCCAACCATGCATAGGTTCACCGGTAATAAATCAAAAGATGCAATAATAGATTAAGAGCACAAAAGTATATTTAATCATGAGTGGGTGAGATTAAGTAGAGGCCTCACCACACATAAGATGAAACCGGTTAAATGAATATAGAATGTTGACCTAGACAGCTAGAAATAGTTAAGTACATATAGTGATCTTGAAGATGCAAATGCAAATTGCCACATGGCAATCACATAACTACTCTCATTCTGGGGCCTATCCATGCATGACCAAAATCACAGCATCGGATTTGAGGTGGTTATACAATATTTACATGTATTGGTTGATCGAGAGGAATCCCTCAATGCGCATCGCCAAAAATAAGAACAATTAATTCCCCTTCGTAAAGGGCCATTGGGGAAAACCCAGTACTTCGTGTGAACAGTAGAAGAAATTTTTGTAGTATGGATTTCAAGACCGATGAAAAATCCTACAGTAACCTTGATACTATTTTTGATATTCCCACAAACATCGACAACCTTGGAGCACATAAAGGGACTATACATGGGTCCAATTAATTTATTTCTTTCTGTCAATTAATTATGCCTTTTAATGTTATTATTTTAAAGGTGTGCGAGACTAGTGTCATCTATGTGTAGGTAGAATATTTTCATGAAGAAATGTAGGGTTTATTCCAAGAAGCTACACATATAGGGTTTCAATGAGATCGAAACTGGATGAAATCAGGCTTCTAAAGTCTGGTGGCAATGTCAGGAACACAATGACAGAAGATGAATGGATGCAAGTGAGGCACAATAGCAATAATTTCAACTGTTCATGTAAGTATTCATGGTTTCACAACAATGATGGCAACAAGAACCAACCTTACGGTTTCTAAAAACTTCTTTGTTCTCCTCAAATTCCCTCTTCTATCAGTATGAAAATGTTATCATCAAGGTGTCAGCGATTATGTTGAGATAATTCACCATGTAGTAAGCAATAGGCATGAGATAGAATTTATGACGAAGTTCAAGAGTCATGAGGGGAGGTCAAAGGCCACAGTAGGTGAATAGTCACATCATCTCTATAAATGTGCCTTCACGCCTCATTTTACAGAGTGCAGGGGGGACTTTTAGCACTTGAGGTGAGGCTAGGATTAGATAGTTGATTTGTGCTTGAGAGCTAGAGACACTAAGCTCTTGGCAGCTAGTAGAGGGAGTTGTAGTGAGGCTAGGGTTTTGCATTGGGAAATGATATGAGAAGCCCATGTTCCATTGTTGTTTTTTGACCAATTTCAAGATATGTACTTGAAGTCGCAGCAACTTTAATAAGATTGTCTTCATGTTTGACATTGATTCCCATGGTTACTCATGGTGGTTCTATTGGTTGTCTGATATTTTCACTCTATTTGTATGTGTGCTTTCATATATGCAATATGTTATGGACTAGGTCATGGTTGTTGCATGTATGTTTTGATTTCAAAATTGTGTTTACTTATTTCTCGCCATGTAAGCGATCTATTGTGAACTAGTTTGAAATTAAATTTTGGCATGTTCTTGTTCATGTATGTCTGATTGGGTTTTGGCTCATTGATCCCTCTCATGGAATACACCTTCTTATTGCTACTAAGACTTGTTTGTACCTATTTTTGTATTTTTTCAAACTTGGGTTGATTTTGCTTCACTATATAGACATTTCATTCTTGCCCTTACTCTGACACCTTCTCATTTGACAAACAAGAGTGGAAACATTCATGGTGGCAGTCAAACCCACATACCGGATGGGGCTCCTATCCTAAACGGTGTGAGGTATAATTGGGACTTCACAATGGGGATACCCCCTAGTTGTTGGCAGTACATTACAGCCTGTCAACAGGATGAAAGAATGCAATGGGTCAGGATGCAGGCTCTTATGTGGCTTGAGAATTCGCAACCCAGGGGTATCTAAGTCGTCAAAGTTACTCGGGGATCACACCTGAATGGGCCACACCATCCCTTTAGCTGACTAGATTTTTTAGCATGTCTCCTCCCCATAACACAGAGCACAACCACCCCCTGTGATATTTGATCTTGGGTCACCTTGCTGATTAGGCCCATCCTCAACCGATTGTGCTAGTAAGACTTGTCAAGTCCTATGCATGGTTTTATGAAACAAATAATAAATATAAGTGATTACCACCTAAATTTTTCCAAATGGTTACTTTCAAATAAAATTAGCAAGAAAGAGCGTTAGTAAGATTGAAAGATGATCCAAAAGTGCATGATGAATATTTAAAAGAAAAAATGATAGAATGGTTCCCCAGCCATAAAATTATTAAAAGTAATAAGGTGATATTAAAACCAATATGATTAACATATAATATTTCAAATGAGATCCTTAAGGTTTAGATTAAGGATTTAAAAGTGCTCACGTGGTAAGGCTACAAAAAATATTTGAGATCAAATACTCAAGGATGCCACAAAAGTTTATATTGAATATTTAAAAGCAAAAATATTAGAATGATGTCCAAACCATAAAATTATCAAAAAGTAATTAGGTAATATTAAAACCAAAATAATTAACATATAATCTTTAGAATTAGGTGCTTGATAATTAAATTGAAGATTTAAAATTGTTTGCATGATAAAGTTACAAAAAATAGTTGAGTTCAATGATATCGTGAAAAAAGTTGAAGAAAATTTGGAATAAAGAAGTTCAAATGAATAAATATTGGATTTTACAAAATCAAAAACAGAAATTCTCAATGTAAAATAAATACATTATAATGTAATTTGTAATATCATTTACAAGAATTAAATAAACAAGTTAATATTTGAAGGGAACAATTTTAGCATACAAGTCAGGGATTGAACGTCACTTCTACAGGAAATTGCAACCCAATGTTACCATAAACTACAACATAATGGGAAAAAACCAAGCAACTTAATAGTAAAAATTAGAAATATAAACAAGGTTTTATAGAGAAATGACAATGAAATTACTCATTTAAAAAATCAAAATCAAAATCAAATCTAACAAAAACTCATGTTAAGAAAATGGGAAAAGTCACATTCAAAGGTAAAAGCACAATTTCTCAACAACACATCATCTCCAAATTGACTAAATTATATAATCATTGTCATTATTGAAAAAAAAATTCCAATCAGTAGCACTATGTAAAAATCCATTGAAGATATTAATCTACGACTTCTGACACGCGTCACATTTCTTAAGCCTACTTATACAATCAAGGAGAATTCTCAAGATGAAACTTTTTATCATCCTAATCATAAAAATCATAGTTCTATTACCACACTTTATCACAATTCACAAATACATGGTCTTGCATATGTGTTAACAAATTGGAGTATGACATTGAAGCATCATCAACAAAGACATACATAGCTTCACAATGAGATAATTTTTTAAATGAGAAACTGAAAAACCACACTAGGTATTAGTTTTCTTGATGTTTCAATCACCATTATTGAATAATCTTGAAGAAACAAATTTTCTCAAGGAAATGTAAAGCCTCATGCATGTATTAAATTTATTAATTGGAGCAGCAATTTATCAAAGAAAGGTTGGCTAAAATCCAACCTTCCATAATAATTAGCTTTAACACAATCAAACCAAAATAATAATAGCAATTTATACATCATTATTGTTGCAGAGTGGGTGTATAACAAGGTGTTGTATATCACTAAGTTTAAATCGTCCTCTTTATTGATATTATCTGGAATTTTCTCTATTTCCACAAGCTCTTTCATCTTCATTTTCACATAATGATCAACTTCAGCAATGATTCTTGCATTCTCCAAACAAACTTGGGGACTAGTATTTTCCAATTGCTCAGCTAGAGTAGGTCTTGGTTCTAGTATGCTCAAGCTATATGGTGTGTTTTCTCATTCTAATCTAAAATTCTTTATCAGTATCATCACTATATATTTTACCATGGGAACAAAGAATGGTATATATGTATTTAAAAAAAAAAAAGGTTTATTGAGTCCTTGGTTGAGTCCACCATATCCTTGATTGTGACAGGAGGATGAAAGGTGACTTTGATATTTTCTTTCTTAAGGATCTTGGCTAGTTTCTCTATGGTTCATCTTATGTACAAAAGGGGATTTTTGTCTATATTTTTTAACTACCTGATTGAAAGTGTTTTCATCATACCCATTATTTTTCAAAACATTGATGAGATGGCCTATTTCTTTCTCTACTTGAGGCTTGTCAAAGATTGTGATGGCTTGAGTCACAAGCACATTAATAATGCCTATTTTTTGTGTGATAATTTACTGCCAATGAACATGTAAATATTTTTCAATGAGTTTTCTTCTTGTAACTTGATGATCTAGAGAGCCAATCCCATTCATAGTGATAAGGACATCCAAAATCAATATATATTATTTCTCCTCTACCTCCACAATGAATTTTATATTATCATTGTGAATATTCAAATCCTCAAGGAATATATTAAGACTTTCCCTTCTATGTAGCTAAATTACACTAGTGTCATCAACTTATGTTTTCCATAGCTTATACTTCCATGGGAATGAATCAATGTTTCCCACGAGACAGACTAGACTTTTAGCAATAAACTTAGAGAGTTCATATGTTTGTGAACCAATTGTATTTACAATTGGTATCAATGGACATAAATATTTATATAGCTTGAGTAACTCTAGTCTATGTGAGGAATAATGAATATTTTGGGTGTGCATACCATTCCTTGTTCCTTTCGTAAACAATATATTGGTGATATTGGAAAACAATTCCATATAAGAATGAAAGAACACAATGTAAACCTTAATCATAACAAAACCAAAGGATTTTCTCTAGGAAAGAATGGAAAATACCATGTGCCATGTATTCTTATAGAATGTGAAAATCAACACCAAAGTTTATTATTATGTGAAAAGGATGATTAGAGACTTTCTGGAAATAGAGGAAACTTCAAATAACCTCAATAAATAGGATAGATTTAAACTCAATGATACTTGGAAACTTGTTATACACCTACTCCACAACAATGGACATGTATAAATTGCTAATATTGTTTTGGCTCGGTGGTGTTAATCTTAATTATTATGGCACGTTGGCTTCTAGATAACCTTGCTCCTTTAATTGATGATATTTTTATTTGCATGAGGTTTTCCATTTCCTTGAGAAAATTTATCTCCTAAATATGATGTCAAGATGGTGATCAAAATTTTAGGAATACTAATACCTAAACAAGTTTCTCGTTTCCTCCTTTTGAAACATTCAGTCTCAAGAACTATGTTTAAAGAGATAAGTATTGTTCAAAGGCTTATTAGCAAAGAATGTTACAATGCAGAGAAAAGTTTGTTAATGTTTTCCTTATGCACATAGGCTTATATTCAAACTTTAGTATATATATAATACCCCATACTATATAAAAAGTGTAATTAGATATCTATTTAGTTAACTAATCATATAATTTCATAATCACAAAAACACATTTATGTTTAGCTCAAGTCTTATAACAATGGCAATGTGAAAAAATTCCCCTAATGATCTACCATCACCTTTGTGAATTCAAGCAAGTGCGTAGAGCTCCAGTAATAAACACAATAATCAAATGATATTTCCACTTAAATAGTTGTTATCAAAGATCATTAACAACACTCAAGGTGCCACAAAAACTTGTTAAGATTAAAAATCAAAGATAATAGAATAATTTCAAAACTATGAAAGGATTAAAAGTATTGAGGTGGTATTAAAACCGAAACAATTTTCATATAATGTTTCAAATGATGTGCTTAAGATATAAATTAAGGATTTAAAAGTGTTCACATAATAAGGTTTCAAAAAATATTTGAACTTAATGATATGAAAAAGAGTTTCAAGAAAAATCGAAACATTTTCAAACGAATAAAACATTGCATCAACAAAATCAAAATCCTCAATTTGAAATGAATACATTACAATGTAATTTGCAACATCATGCTAACAAGGTGAATAAATGTCAATAACAGTCACAAAAACAAATAAATATTTAATTTTTTTAAAGGAAATCAACTTTGCAAGCCCGAGATTTAGTACCAACTATACATGAAGTTGCAATACAATGTTATCATAAACAACAACATGATAAGCAATAACTATGCAATCTAAGAGGAAAAATGGATATATGTGAACAAGTTTCTATGAATAAAAGGCAACAAAATTATTTGCTTAGAAATCAAATTCAAACTTTACCACAGTCAAATGTTAAGAAAATGATAAATGTTACCCTCAAAGGTAGAAGCATAATTTTTCAACAAGGCATCCTCTAGAAAATAAACTCAATCGAAAATACAGTCATAATTGAAGAAACTTTGTCATCGGATAAATATGCAAAATTATCCTTGAAGATATTAATGAACTTCTTGTGATGGGTGTTTGATCCTAGTCATGGTAGTCATAGTTCTCGAAGCATACTCTATCAATATTCAAGAAGACATCATTTTACATAGGCGGTAACAAACTGAAGTTTGACTTTTATGCATCATCAACAATGATATGCATGACTTAATAATGATATAATTTTTGTTCAAAATCTTTATTAGTAAATATCTCCAATTAATATTGATCTTGGTTGGATCAATATTTTGGGCATCAATGTTATTTTTCCTTATTGTATCCTTGTATGCTTTGATGTCTAAATATGACCAAAATGGGTGTCATGTAATATAACTAAAGATATGAATAAATATTTAATTTTTCAATTGGGTTTAGTCTAGGTCGTTCAAAGGAATGTTATCTTGTTAGTTTTTGTAGCTTCGGATGTGTTCAAGCCACGAAATTTGGTGGAGGGTTATAATACATGATATCTCCAAAACCCAAAAAATGGTTTCTCGAAATTCCACCTAGAGATGGCTTAATTAGATTATTAGCCAATTTAAATATTTCCTAAGTCTAAACTTAGGCAATATGGCTAATTACTCAGAATTAATTAAGTCAATGTGAGAATTCTCTAGAAACTCACACGGATCGATCTGGAAATGATCTGAGCCATCGATTATGTTTTAATCTTGGTCATTGGATTCCCAACAGGAAGACATAAAAAGGGATCGATTTGGTGATGGAGAAAGACCGGAGTCACTTAAAGAATCCAATTTTCCAAAGTAGCAACATTCAGTTGTCGTAAAGTTCGATCTTTAGTCAGACAGTAGAGATAGTGAGTGGCAGAAACAGTGATCCAGAGGAATTTTTCCAGATCCATAGAGGCAGTAACAATAGGTTCGAGTTGTTTCCCGTGAGGCAACGCAGAGGATTGCGCAGTTGTTTCAGAAAGGCAGTTTGATTTAGCTGGAGAGAAATTTGTTCTCAATTCCATAGGTCATGCAAAGGGTCCAGAGTGTTGGTGAGATGATTTCCTCAGCAAAGACAGGAAGAACGACTTCATCAAAGGCTTCTTGGAGGCTTGACGTCATAGGGTCTTCGCAGAGCAGTGCAGATGCTAACGCAAAGGGTCTAGGAGGTCAAGTTTTCTAAAGGAAGTTGTGTCGAGATTGCTTGTGGAAGAAGGGTGATTCCCTTAAAACAATTTTGCCCAGATTTACTTCTTGTTTGGATTTCCAATCGGGAATCCATATATTGTTGGAAATTCATTGTTGCTTAATAATAAAATCCCTTAGTTGTTGCATCGGTTTTCCCAAGTTGGGATTTTCAAGGGAAATTTGTCCAAAAATAACGGTGTCAATTTTATGTGTCTATGTGTGTGTGTGTACTAGTATTTTCTCAATTTCCAGTGCTATTATTTCCGCAGTTTTATTTGTGAATATTGCAGTGTTATTTATTTGATATTTGTCGTAGAAGATAAATTGTTAAATTAATTAACAATTAGAAAAATAAATTTCAGTTGTTGCAATAAGATTTTAGATTTGAAAATTTTACATGGTATCAGAGCGTAAGTGATCATCCAGGAAGCTCAGAAGCGGAGGAGAAATTTTTTGTTCAGTGGGAGCAGTAAGCTGAAACTCTTAGAGGTTGCACAGTGCTTAGATAGGCAGATCGAATTACTGGGCAGAAATTTGATTTTCATTTGCAGGGTTGCAGAAAAATCATGTTGCCTGGGATAGTGATTCCAACAGTTAGAGGGAGCAGCAACAGCTCAGATTTTCGCTGAGCAGATTTCTAGTTGGAAGCAAAGGGTTTTGTAGTAGCAAAACCAGTGTCGAGTGGAAGATAAAAGCACACACAATAGAGGGAAATTTTCTCTCAGGGAACTTCAAGTCTTAGAAGTTTGATTTTTTGAGGCAGATTAGCAGTAGCAACTAGCAGACCTGCGCATTCCAGAATGGAGTATGAGCAGCAGATTCAGCAGCCAAGCAGAGGGAAAGGGGGAGATTTTCAAGGTTTATTTCTCCAGTTTTGAGTTTCCATATTTTGCAGCTCTATAGGGATGGTCGTACAAGATTTCTAGAGGAGGTCATGCAAGTTATCTAGAATGAAAATCTGGGTTGCAGATCGACTTCCAATTGTCGGAGGAAGTGTGAGTTGAAAAGAAATGAAGGGTCCCAGCAAGGTACTAGGATTGAAAGGAGATAGTGGGGCACTACATCCAAGAGGAGCAATATAAGATTCCAGTGTACCATATTGGGCAGGATCCAAAGCAGTTTCAACAAGGAGATCAATGAGATCAGTTCCGGATTGTTACAGCGGGACCATCACCTTTTCTACAGGAGCCCACGGTATCATAATAGAAATTTCAATGTCAGTGGACGCAATATGTCATTAGATAGTTGCAAATCTAGTTGCAATCAATACCTGGGAGATAGTTACAGAGCTAGATGCAGTGACACAGACAGTGTGAAATGCGAAACGAGACTCAGAGTGAGTCGAGTTTTAGAGGGAGCATCCCTACAAAATCTAGCACTTCAAGATCTGTGGAGATCATACTCGTTATTGCAGGAGTTGTAGTAGCAGTCCAGAAGCATTAACATAGCAGTAGCAGCAACAGTATGAGTAGATCATATTTTTCTATGTTTGCAGCTATACCTCCAAGAGAGAGGTGGGGTGATATGGAGTTTTATCCCCAGAGTTGAAGAGATGGGTAGGTTCCATTGAGGTGTCCTCCTCATGGATTATTACATGGATACCGGGGGGGGCATAGTATTTAGTAGGCGGATGGATCAGTGGCAGTTGATGCAGACAGTACTATAGTGACAGTTGCAAACTAGCATCAGTCAGATGTTAAGGAGTGCAAAGCAGTGTTCACAGTAGAGCAGGTGGCTCAGTGTAGAGTTGCTAGCAGCCCAGATTATTCAGAGACAGTGCAGATGCTAGTAGCAATCAGGACTCAAGAGACAGATGCATCACACTGAACATAGTTGATTCAGTGTTTTAATGCTTCTCAGTTGTAGTTGTTGCAGTTTCAGTGATAACAAATGAGAGGGAGTTGCAGTGCAGATGCAGTGTTGGCAGCAATACAATAGGGTCAGCAGCAGGATGGATGCAGCATCAGAGTTACGCAGTGGTTGGTGGGAAAAATGTCTATACATCAGCAGCATGACAGAGGGATGATACAGAGACAGAGTGTTGTAGCAAGGTGTACAGCACTAGAACATGTTCCTCGCTAAAAGGGAGTGTCATTTTGTAGCATCGGATGTGCTGTAGCCACGAAATTTGGTGGAGAGGCTAGAATACATGAGATCTCCAAAACCCAGAAATGGTTTGTGGAAATTCCACCTAGATATGGCTTATTTAGATTATTAGTCGATTTTTAAACATCTCCTAAGTCTAAACTTAGGAAATATGGCTAATTAATCAGAATTAATTAAGTCAAGGTGTGAATTCTCTAGAAACACGCGGATCTATCCAGAAATCATCTGAGCCATCGATTATGTTTTAATCTTGGTATTTGGAGTCCCAATGGGAAGACATAAGAACGGATCAATGTGGTGATGGAGAGCCCCATAGTCGCTTGGAGAATTCGATTTTCCATAGTAGCAGCAGTCAATTTCCGAAGAGTTTGAGCTTCAGTGAAGTAGCAAAGATAGTGAGGGGCAGGGATAGTGATCCAGAGGAAGTTTTCCAGATTCAGAGAGGCTGCAGAAAGAGGTCCAAATTATTCCCAGTGATGCAGTGTAGAGGACTGTGCAGTTTCTTCAGAAAGGTAGCTCGATTTAGCTGGAGAGAAATTTTTTCTCAGTTCTAGACGCTGAGTAGAGGGTCTAGAGTGTTGAGGATACAATTTCCTCAGTAGGGACAGGGAGAATGACTTCATCAAAGATTGGTTGGAGGATTGACGTCATAGGGTCTTCACAGAGCAACGCAAAGGGTTTAGGAGGCCAAGTTTTCTTAAGGAAGTTGTGTCGAGATTTCTTGTGGAAGAAGGGTAATTCCCTTAAAATAATTTTGCCCAGATTTACTTGTTGTTTGGATTTCCAGTCGGGCATCCATATATTTCACTCAAAAAATCAATGTTTCTTAATAATAAAATCCCTCAGTTGTTTCACTGGTTTTCCCAAGTTGGGTATTTCCTACAACATTTGTCCAAAAATAACAGTGTCAATTTTATGTGTGTGTCCTAGTATTTCCTCAATTTCCAGCGCTATTATTTCCACAGTTTTATTTGTGAAGATTGAGTGTGATTTATTTGATATTTTTCTTAGCAAACAAATTGTTAAAGGGTGAAAATGTGAAGCCGGGTTACACTTTTTGCCCTTTTTTGAGAAAAAATTTTCATTTTTTTGGGTTCTTCAACTTTCTGCAAACTATAAAAATTTTTCCGTGTAGAATTTCATTTTGCGGTAAAAATAAAAGTTGTGAGAAATTTTGTTAGCTTTCTATTACTTATTTTTTGAAATTTTTTTATGTGGATTTGATATGTCAACTTAGCGTTTCTTTGAGTGTGTTTCTTAACAATCAAAGAATTCATAAGAAGTCATGTTATGTGGCAACGTTGTATTCATTGAAAATTTGTGTTTTTGAAAAAACAAAATGTGTTACAACAATCTAGACAGAGTCTACTTTGGTTTCGTCATATTTACAAAGCCAATGGATGCATACCATAATTACTAGAATTTTTTGAACTGGTCCAATACGAAAAACTGCGTATTTTTGATATGTTTCGCGTGGCAACAAATTTCTTAACATATAAGTTATAAACTAAAAATCTAAAAGCTACCCATTAGAGTCAACGGACCAATGTAATGCCCCATAATTTTTTCAATTTTTTTTACAATGTATTTTGGGAGACACAAAATTTTGATTTCACTGAATCACGATGACCCTCAAAAATTGTTTGCGCTCATTTTATTAGAAAAATAATTAAAATTAATAAACGTTTACGAAATTCCATAAAATTTATATTTCCTGAAAGTACATTCAATTCTGAAAATGCTTGTCTTGGTTCCGACAGTTAATTAACAACTTTTCATGGAGTTTAACCAGTCCAAAGTTGCAGAACCGTTTTCAGAGCCTGGTTTTGCGTAATTGGTGACGCGTTAGTTCGGCCGAACTATGTTTTCCACTTACGAATCGTTAAAACTAACGTCTTAAAAGTTCGGCCGAACTATTGTGCAATTCTCCGTCGGCTGGAATTTTTTGTGGAGCCCCATACAAAACACATATTTCGCGTCAATATAAATTTTCGCGAAATGATTCACAATTTTTGCATATTTCGCACTTCATTTCATTTTACAACTTGGTTTGAATTCAAAAACTTTTCTTCAAATTTTGGGTTTAAAAATTTTTTTTGGAAGACATTTTATGGCGGCGGCGTGATTTTTCTTGGAGGTTCAAAGTTTGAGTTTAAAGAACTTTTTTGGAAGACATTTTTTGGAGGCGACGTGATTTTTCTCGGAGGTATGTACGTGTTTTGTGTTGAAATAAATCTTTTCAGCTTCTTTGTTCAAAAAAATTT